>JBAPGN010002300.1:0-10047 GCA_037355405.1 Vitis amurensis
AAGAGAGAGATGAAACTCTCCTGCCAAGTAAGGGTAAAGCATAAGTAGCTACACCTTACACCCAAACAGTGGCCAAGTTTAAGTTTGCCAAACCGGAGAGATTATAAACATATGATGAAGGTGGTGAACACAAATAGAATGGGCATTAGAACAACTTACAACGACCATTCTTGGATGTCTCTTTATCACCTAGCTATGGCAAAGCATACCATCTCCTCTGAATTGGAATACAGGCTTGGTTGGCCAATCAAGAAGCTCAACATGGATTTGATGCAAAGCTGGGATGAAGAGGTTCTTAGACCTCATGAGTGAGGAAACGAGAATGATGCCTTACATCAATTCAAAATTGCAAAAGAGAGATTGAAGAGGTGACATGCATTAGTTGGTTTCCAAAAGATTTCAAAGAGACAAGAGAGTCTTGCTCTATGACTCTAAGCTGCACATCTTTCCGGGCTGAAGCTTGAAATCAGGTGGATAGGTCTATTTTACCATTCACCAAGTACTTCAAATGGAGTAGTGGAACTACCAACTCCAACAACACCAGTAGCTTCAAGTGAATGGCCATCGTTAAACCCTTTGTGAAGCTTTTTTCTCAGTGACAAGGAGGAATTCATTCCTCCTGATCCACATCAAGCTTGACAAGACCAGTTTTTTGGATGGACTTAGTCTTTCTCAAAGATTATCAAGTATGGCTGTGAGTTTATCATAATACTTGACTACATCAAGGCAGTAAGTGGCCATTCTTGATATTAGTGAATATACTCGTATTGGCGAGTAGTTCAGATGGTGAGAAAAAGGAGGATCTCCAGTTATTAGGAGAACTATTTTTGCATGTCGAAGAGTGCACCTTCCAAATAATCCAGTCCATTGAATTGATATCAAATGTTCTTAGTCTCTAGAAAACTCTGAGACTCATGTAGAGCATGATGTGTCCTCTTTACTTGCAAGCAACCAAATTGAAAAGCACAGTAAAGAGGGTTTTGTTCAAAATTTAGGCTCTTTTCCTGTTTAAGATATATATATTAGTCTTGAGTTCATTTGCTTCACACTTACTCTTTTTTGGTACCTAGTTCTAGAGCGCATCGTTGCTCGTGTTATAATCCCAAACTAACCGAGACCTCTTAGAGCTGCAAAAAACAGTTGAGTGTTTGTCTTTTGGAACAAGTCACAAGTTCCCTTTACCTAAATAAACCAAATGTAGATTTAGTAGGAAAAGAAAACCATAAACATCTGATTATGACATTAAATTCCAATATATAGCTCATGTTTGGGTTTAGAGTAGTACTGACAATACATAAGAATAAGAATGAGAATGAGAATAATAATGAATATTTGTTGATTTTCATGCAACGATTCCTGGTGAAAAAATTAGAGAAAATGAAAAGAAAACACATAGATTTAACGTGTTTAGCAGATTGCCTACGTCTGCGAGAACAAGGAAGAAGACTTTTAAAATTTTTAATTTTTTTTATTAAAAAAAGGAAATAAAAAAAGATAAACAAATTGTTTTTATATTAAAAAAATGCATAAATTTTTAAAAATTTAAAATTATAAAAATTAATTGAAAAATGGATATAATTTATTTATTCTTTAAAATATTAAGTTATCAAAGAAAATATATTTAAAAAAAAAATAAACATGTTGTAAAGGCTTTATATTTAATGATTAATTTAATTATCAAATTATTTTTATGTTTAAAAAAATTTATTTTTTTATATTTTAAAAATTAGAATAATTGGAAAGGAGTTGGAGAGATAAGATTTAGTAAAAAATAGGAGATAAAAAAGGCAAATAGTTAAGAAAATTTCAAATAAATATATCTGATTAATAAATATCCTTTAAATAATAAATCCTTTAATTAATAATATTTTTTACCAATATTTAAAATAATAAAATATGTCTGATTTTACATAATTGTGAATATTTCCTTTAAATATTTGTATCCAATGTTTCTACAAATCAATTTAGAGTGGTAACAAAAGTTTTAAATTTGAATTATAACCTTTTATTTATTTTTATTTTTATTAAAAAATCTAACCATTTATTGAAAAATGATTACCTTATCGTTAATCCTCATTTTAGTATGATATTTACTTGTCTATTATTAAAATATTCACCTTTTTATTTATTGTAATTAAAATAAAAAATATATGACCAAAATTTAAAATAAATAAAAACTAAAAATATAATTTTGATTTCCCATTCAAAATCCATCAACCCTCTTATTATTATATTTTGTTGAATTTTTTTATTATATCTTTTTTATAAATAGAGAAGAGTTATGAAGAAAACATTAATTTTTTTTATTTAAAAAAACAACTTCTAAACATGTTTTTTGTTTTATTTGTATAAAAAACATTTTATTAACTCAACCAAACATGTTTTTTCTATTTTTAAGAACAAAAATTGTTTTCCAGACTTCAGTTTCCAAACACAATTTTATTTCTAAAAAACCAAAACTGTCTTAAAAACTATTTTTCAAAACAATGACATTTTAATTGTTAATGGAAAAATAACAACATTTTATTCAATTTTAATGGTAATAAATAATAAGAAAATATTATTAATAAAAAACATTGAATTATTTGGATATTAAGGTGTTATTTGTATTTGATTATTGTCAACTAGTGATACCATATTATTGTTATTTTTATTTCATTACAAACTTGGATGTTTTTACTAATGTTTTCTAATTTGTTGTAATTTTGTGGTTAAAATGAAATTGATTTTGATTTTTTTGGCTTCTTCTATAGGTAAACTATGTTAATTTATTGGTGGCAATAGTTTGTTTTTGACATGGAAATGGTGAGAACACAAACCGATGTTGATTATGTTAGGGATAGAGTTGTGGTTTGAACCTAAATTGATGTGGCCTCTTGGGACAACATATGAACACTACTGGGAAATGATATACTCGTCACTGAACATCAATAAAAACATTTTCAATTAATTTTAGTTGTAATATCCTTGAAAGAGGGAATCAAATTCCAAGCTTGCCTAGTAAAGAATGAATAGTGGTGTACTCGAATGTTAGAAATGCATAATAGATTTGGGGTGGATGAATTGAGTTATTTGTGAACGAGTACATATTGATTGCAAATGAATACACAATTGAATAATTGCAACCTTGTTACTTGGGTGAAAATAATGGTACTAGTATATGTTCAAAAATCCATTTACTTTTCGAGCATAGATTGCAGAAGAAGGATGGGGAAGATGAGAAGGAAGACTAATGTGGATGAAAAATTGATAGTGTACGAGGCCGAGGATGTCCATAATGATGCATAATTCAGGAATAGGGAAGGGTAGCTTGCCTTTTTAGCATGTTCGTGAGGTAATTGAAAGAGAAGAAATGAGATTGTTGGCTGTGGATGGGAAAAGATGTAACCTGTCAAAACAATCCAGAATATAGAGGTTTAGATGACATAAATTAAATTATCTCTAATGTGTATCTATTTGGCACATCACACATCAAATGTTTGAAATGTTGAAAACATGGGTCATGTTGTGTGCAGTGATTGGATCCCAATGGGGGGAACACTCTTATGGGACTCCAATTGGAGAGTTCAATAGTGGGCCAAATATTTAATTCCATAGGAGCTTTACAGACATGAATGTAAGATGTATTCCTATTAATTCGCACCAAGCGAGTATAATCGTGTTTGGTCATCCCAAAGAAATTGTTGGTCCTAAGATGCAAGAAAGCTGAACAGTCTCAATGTCCTTAGAGACTTTCGTGCTACAGTTGTTAAGGGAAATCTTTATTTGAGATCAACAAATATAGTGGCCCACACACATGTGTCAATCCTTGCATGAACCAAGATCATCATTAGTTAGAACTCAAACCTGATAGCCACCCATATAGAGGGAATGATTAAGACACAATTCACATTTTCAGTGGCTGCCATTCAAGCAAGTGTTGTAGAAAGATTCGGGTATCGGATTTCACACACTAGGGGCTTCGAAAGGCAAGCGTAAAGCATTAAACTAATTTGTTTGGTGATTTTTTATAAATCATATGCTAAACTGCCACATTTTTTTGATGCCTTAGAGCAAGCAAATCCAGGATGTGTTGTAATTTCTAAAACATTCCCAAGGTAATATGCGAAATGAAGAGGTATTGTCAGTGAGTCTTTTGGGCAATTTCATCCTTACATAGAGGGCTACAAGCATTGTTTGTCCTATGCAAACTATTGATGGTACACACTTGTATGGGAAGTAATAAGGCACTGTAATGATTGCCATGGGTTGTGACGGAAATAATCAATTATTTCCCTTGCTTTTGCATTACTGAGGGTGAATGTTGATAGTTGGGGATGGTTTTTGGCATGTATAGAAATCGAGTAACTCAAAGGAGGGGTCTTTGTGTTATCTTTGATTGTCATTCAGGCATTATGGCTGCGTTTGCTGATATTTATCTTGGTTGGTCTGAGCCAAATGCGTATCATTGGATTTGTATGGCCCATCTTGCTAGCAAACTTTATGACTCGCTTTAAGGACAAATGCTTGAAACAACTTTTATGCAGAGCTGTCTTAGAAACCAAGGTGAAAAGTTCAAGCATGCATATGGACACAATTGGGAGAATTAATCAAGACGCATTTAGCTGGTTGGAGGTTATTCCTTTGAGAAATGGGACACTATCACATGATGGAGGTCAACAATATGGCATAATGACTACGAACATGTCAGAAGTGTTCAATAGTGTGCTTAAAGGGGCATGAAGCTTTCCTATCACCGCATTTGTTCAATTTGACATTCTATTGAGTTAATAGTTACTTTGCTGTAAGAAGAGAACATGGTGCTAGTCGATTTGCTTCAGGTGAAGAATACACTCCTTATGTTGATGCTAAGATTAATGCAAATGTTGTTAAGGCAGGTTCTCATGAGGTTTTGTTTGTATGACCACTTCCAAGGACAGTTTCATGTGAAGGCCAATAGGCGGTAGTAAAAAGACATCATCTAGTAGGCGAACATATCTGTGTTAACCTATGTGAGGATGGATGCACATGTGGCAAAACCACTCATATACGGATTCCCATGTAGTCATATTCTAGCGGAATATCATTTTCATTCAATTGATTTTAGATCATTTGTTCAACATTATTATATTATGCAATCATACTTTAGCACTTGGGCACCACTGTTTAACCCCATACACAATGAGTACGAGTGGCCACCATATGTTGGTTTAGTTATTGTGCCTGCAGATTCAATGAAATGTGTCAGGTGGAAGACCTAAATCTACTCGTTTACACAATGAAATGGATGTTAGAGAAGGCTAAAACCTCGTTACATGTGGTTTTGTGCAAACAAAATGGTCACAATCGTCGTTCTTGTCCAAATAAGAACATGGGTGCTGGGCCTTTCATGATGGGTGTTGGCTTTGGATGTTGATATTTATGTTATTTGTATTTTGGACAATACCTATGTTATAAGAGAAGACTTTGTTGTTAATTTCAAAATTGTAATATTAACAATTATTAGTCTTACAATAGTATATCATTTGCAGATGAATATTTTGATTAATCAAGTTATTTGTATTTTGGAGAATACTTATTTAAGGGGAGATTCTATCAAAATTTTTAATATTTCAATGCGAACATTAGTGTTTGACATTTTTTTTTCATTATTGTACTTGGATATTGATATTGGTTGTAGATGAATATTTTGATTAATTAGGTTGTTTGTATTTTAGAGAATATCCTATTTATAGGGGAGACTCTGTCGAAATTTTTTAAAATTATAATATTAACATTAGTTTATTATGATAGTATGGTAATGGAGCATAGAGAGGGCAGAATTCGATTCAGATCCATTAGATCGCTCTATTTTAGTGCTACAGGACAGACATAGGTCTCAATTAGTGGATTCTGGTCAGGTATAATATGTATATATAATATAGATGTATATAAAAACATAATCATAAACTTAATTAAGTTCTTATTTAATTCGAAATGGTATCTTTTGTAGCTTAATCGGGTATTGACATGTCGACAACGTTTATGGACATTCATGCGAGAGTGGGAGATGGACCCTCGTATTCGGCGATATGTGATGCAGTCTGGATTTATGGTGTATATCGTGTCAACACATTTCACTAGATTGGCCATTGATCATGAGTCTTGTTGAGCGATGGCAGGCCTGAGACACACACATTTCATTTACCTATTGGAGATATGACTATTACTTTATAGGATGTAGCCATGATTCTAGGATTACGTATTCATGGGCCTCCTATCACTTGAACATGTACATAGATTGGTCACTACTATGTTCAGAGCTTTTAGGTGTCTGGTGGTCGTCCCACCTCTATCTCAGATTAAAGGGTTAGCTATATCAGCACAATGGTGCATGAGTAGTTCTCAATATCCACCAGCAGGGGTCGATGAAGTTATTTTACAGCATTATGCTCGTGCTTTCATATTAACACTATTAGGTGGAGCATTCTCCACAGACAAGACTGGCACACATGTACAGTTATGTTTATCTTCCACTATTGAGAGACTTCACTGAGATTTCTCATTATAGTTGGGCAGTGCAGTGTTGGCATATACCTTTATAGAGAGCTATGCGAGTTTGGATAGTGCCATAGAGATTTCTAGACCTATCACACTATTACAAGTATTCTCGACAGTAACTATCTATCTAAATTAATTGACTCACATTATTGTTGTAAGTTGTTCTAATTTTGATAATGCTATCTTATTTTGTAGTTGTGGTCATGGGAGAGGCTTCATGTGGGTCCGACCTGATTCCGTCATCCTCCAGTGCCTATAGTAGTCCCCACATGTACATGATGAGGTAGTTGATGGTTTACATGATCATCTATTGTCAGATGAGGCACTCCCAATCGATCCATTGGCACAGGTGGAGAGTATCCCTGTCATTGTCTCATAACCCATCACCACATGTGTTGACATTCTATCAAGATCAATTGGATGCCCAGACACAGGATCAGGTAAAGTGTTGATGCGTAAGATTACGCTTTGCAACATTTTCCACAAATGTGCACTAATTAATTTTTTTTTTAAATTACGGTATTAGGGAACATATACAACAGATTTGATTGCACATTTCTGGCTTATATTTCAGGCTGATGAAGAAATTGGCGCACTATGTCACCTCAAATCGCTTTGATATTATCGAGTGGCATAGACCAGAGCGAGTTTTACGCCAGTTTCGTATGCAACAAGGGATACCTCCACCTTGCTTGATAGATATGGAACTACATTTAATGGATAGGCAAGGACGACATCAGTATGATTGGGTGACATTCCATGCTCAGTATATTTCTCTTCGGGCTACTCGTTTTGAGTGTATTGCGACAACACCACTTGCTATTACTACCATGGATTTTTATGATTCAATATATGTGTCGGTATCGACGACATCAGCGACGCTTGATCGCACCTGTTTTGCATAGAGATGCATATGAGGTTTCCAGTACGTACAGACTTCTAACCCTGATTATTGGTGAGACCATTTGAGATACAAAACCATTTTTTAATGAATGTTAAACTTAAATTATGTGCAAATGCCTCATGTTTTATTTTCTTATACAAATCATTATCGTATCGCATATGGCTATTTCAAATGATTTGGATGAAACTCACTGAATTGCTATCGATGTTTTATGTGCTATAGGAGATGGCCATCATGTACACTTAACACATGAGCCATCTACATCTTTAGGGCCATCCATGAGACCACCATCATTGATTATGCCTATTAGGGTACCACCCATTAGAGGTCGGGGGAGAGGTGGTCGTTGAGCTAGTCACCGACATGTACTTTGGCATCTACTTTGGTACAACTCTCACATCCACTAGTCACATCTACCTTTCCTCTGTTTCAACCATCTGCATCATTAGAGTCGCCACTCTTTCCTACTGATGTATCCATACCACCCCATTCATCTTGACCAGAGACTACCATACCATCTACCCTTACCCCTGTTGAGCCATCTATATCATTAGACTTACCTTTATTCCCTCATGTTACATCTATACAGACTTATTCACCTCCATCTCCACCTTCATCCCAACCATCTATATCATTGGATGCACCCCCACCTGTTATAAAGTCTGTTACACCCCACCTATTATAGAGTCTATTACACCCACACTGTTTACAGAAGCCATTGGCATTCTACTTTTCTTCAGGGAGCAACTCATGCCGCACGATTACATATACAGGTACCTAGAGGACATTGAGCTCTAACAGTGTAAGTCGAGTTCTACTCCATCAGTTCCATCTACCTCGACAGTCATTAGATGACATGTCACAGTCTATAAAGATGGCAGACTTTTTTCAGATACTCACAAATAGATATACAAAATATGGCATCTATCGTAGATTTTCACAACCGAAAGAGAAAGATTCCATCATGTGGGACACATTGAGAGCTTTTTTTCAAATGTTTGTAGAACTATAATACTTTGGTTCATACATTTAAGGTTATATAAAGTGTTAATTCACTTAACTGATTTTATGTTATTCAACCGCATTTCTTGATAATTTAACAACAAATAAAACTCAGAATGCAATCCAAAGTCTAAATGAAAGAATTCTAAAAATAAACAAATTTCTTACAACCATTACCTATTTTTCTTTCATGATAAATTAAAAAATTATAACATTTTTAACCCAAGACATAATTTTCAATCATACTTAATTAAGGAATAACCTAAAATCATAATCATTAGCATTATTTCCATAAAATATAATATTTAAAATAACTATAAACAATTTGTTTAGTTATTTTAAAATTTTAAAATAATGTGAATAAATAATTTTCTTTAATTCATATGTGAAAATATTCATAAAAAAATAAATATTTTATTTACCATAAATATATATAAATTTTTATGGGAATGCATGTAGGCCAAATTATTTTCTCAAAATTTCAAGGAAAATATGAAAAAATAAAGATATATATATATAAAATTTTAAAATAGTCGTAACGAAAAAATTTATTAAGGATAATTTGTAAAAAAAAAGTAAGAAATTTTCCCTACTCCAAAACGAACTTTAAGGAAATTTGGTACATCGTTAAGAAATTTTGGTACATCCATAATTTACACTAAAATAAAAAATAAAAAAGCAAAGTTCTAAAATCTCATACCTTTTTTAGTTATGGTTACATGAGTTCCCCTTAAAAATATTTATGAAACAACAGTTAGTAATTGTGGTTGAAGGAAAATTATAAAACCATAATTTGTGACTGTGGTTTTAAAGAAAATTGTAAAATCATTATCTGTAACTGTGAGTTTTTATGATATTTTTAAAACCACAATTACTAACTGTGGTTTTATGGTTATTATGATAAAAAATATTTTAAAAATAATATTAAAATCGCAATACCATTAAAATGGACGTGGATTAAAAATAATTTTGAAACCACAGTTATTAACTGTAGCTTTAAGGAAATTTGTAAAGCCACAGTTTGTGATTATGGTTTTAAGGATATTTTTGCAATTTTTAAAACCACAGTCATCAACAGTGGTTTTTTACACTAAAAAAAACCATGTGGATGATTATGTGAATACAAAAGATTAATTTAACAAATATTTTGAGATGGGTAATATTCTTACCATTTTTTTCAACCAATGAATTATTTTGGACTTAAACTTAGGAATTTGCCAGGAAACATGCATGAAAAATTGGCTCATTGTCGCCTGACAAGCGTGCTTTTTCGAAGATATGCAAGGACGATTCTGTTTCCATTCTTTCCAGCATCATGACATTGTCGTGTTGCCAAAAATGGAGGAAAGAAAAAAGAAAACAAAAAGGAAAATTCATGACTTGTGGTTCGTCTTATCAAAATAGAAAATAAAAAAATAAAAAATAAAAAAGCAAAAAAGAAACTTTCATGTGCCAGCTAAAAGCTTTATTAATGCTCTCAAAAATATAAACATAACGTAATCCACACAAATACATCATATTTTAATGTGATTTGATACATCATATTTACATTCCATCAATGAGAGAAATAATCATTCTAAATATAATTATCGAGTTTCTTAAATATCTCATATTTTCCCATA
>JBAPGN010002301.1:0-10076 GCA_037355405.1 Vitis amurensis
AAGAGAGAATTTTCTTTCGCATCCATATACCAATATGAACTTTTTTAGGATAAAAAACTTATCCTTAATCCTATATGAAATAACTACATTATTCTTAAGGAGAAATACACAATTGATCACTTCTTCCTCGCATTTTCTTTATTTTCTATCTCCTCCAATAACTTAACAAATTTTTTTGACAAAAGAAAAGTTAGGTTTTTTTACCCATGAAATTAGCAAAATGATAATCTTTGATGATCGTTACAAACAAGGTAGAGCCTTTTTAACAATATTTTTTTTGGATTTCTATTGGAACTAGAAGTAATGAGGTATTGCTCAAGGTGTTCGAATTTGCAAGTCGGTTTGTGATTTACAATTGTTTAAGTCGCTAATTTCAAACATCCTTTAAAAGTTTAGAACTATACCCCTGGACACCCTAATGTGCATCAGAAGTATAGTTCTAAACAATCTTAAGGAATTCTCAGGGACAACTCAAAAGACTTCAACACCCCACAAATACATTTCCACAACCTTTTCTTTATTTCTTATCTAAAAGAAAATTGAATTTTATTAACACTTTTTTTATATAGGATATGAGGGCATTTGTAAGCTTGACAATGATAAACTGGACTCGAATTGTTTTCACATACATATATAATTATTGTACTAGGAACAAGCATTACTCAAATGGATATCAAAATCGGTAACAAAATGAAATGGTTATTAATAATTAGTAAGAAGATATTTTGGGAACTTCCATGGACAAAAGCCTAGGATTTACTTTTACTTGAGAATGAAATGGAGCATATAGGATCAAGAAAGGCTAATTTTTGAATATGAGAGTAAAAAGAAAGAGAAAAGGAGACTGGATAGAACAAGAAACGTGGGTGTCCCATTTACTCTTGAAGGGATAGAAACTACCTACTAATGAATGATTAGATATTGGTTGTTAAATTGTGGAAGACTAATTAGTCTAAAGCCAATATTAAAGATGATTCTTTTGCTAATCATATTTTAAATTAAGAAGAAATGAGCATCTTAATAAACAATATTAAAGAGGAGCATTAAGCCAAAGAAGAATAATATAATAGTTTATAAGGAGGAGGACTGAACTCAATTGTAGCACTTGGGATATATACATAATGCAAATTATAAACATAAAGTTAATGAATATGGTGAGAGGTCATAAATGCAAACAATTGATGCTAATTATGGAGTTTGACACCTCTGAATGACATAGAAGGGATGAACAAAATGACTATATTATAAACTTAATGTTAGTCAATATCCATTTACTTGTTGTTAACCTTTCCGATGGATGTTGATCATGGATTTTGCCTACAAGATGAATAGGTATTGAATGCTTTTGCCATGAGATAGTTGGTATAACCAGGATTGGAAAAATCGGGAAATATCGGTATCGTCATCTCGATACACGATATCACCACATTATCAATCCTCGGGAATATCGCCAAAAAATCGGTAAAATCGCCGATATATCGGTGAAGCACCGATAAATCGAAGATAAATCGCGAGTGGAGGCACGCGTGGAGAAGCCGGAGGACGAACCCAAAAAATCCCAATTTTTTTTAATTATTCCGATATATCGTTGATTTTTTCAAAATGCATATATTTTGCTGATAATTATCATTAATTGCGATTTTTTCACTTAAGGAATTGATCCGATGGCCATATTTGAATTTTTGAGGATCTAATAGTCTAGATGTCACCCGTGTATTTGTAAAGGCCTCCAACGGTCAGATTTGTGATCCAATGGTGGAAAATCAATCTTCACTTTATCCAAGAGCTATGAAGTGTTTCCAACGGTTATATGAAGATCTAATTGTGAAATTTGAACCAAATTTTGATCCAACGGTTAAAATTAATTTATAATAACGCTATTTGACATCCCAACGACTAGTTTGACCAATAAATTCCTATAAATACCCACATCCCATTCATTTCATACATCAAAATTCCTATAATGATCTAGCAAATTTTTTAAGTCTTTGGAAAATTTGTGGTGACAGGGGATTAACTCCAAGTTCAAGGCTAATTAAGGTATGTCTTACCTCATAAAATTTATTTTTATTATGCATAATTCAATTTTATTTTTATCTAGTTTTAATTGATATTATCAATTGAAATTTTGTCATTTACATTAAATTTCATATGGGAATGGAAATTGGTCATTTGAACATATATAGCTATTTAAGTTCATATGGGAAATTTAATTATGCATAATTCATTTTAATACTGATTCTTATCAAATTCATGAAGTATGCAATTATTAATCTTAAATTAATTTAATTTTAAATTTTATTAGTAATGATTCTTATCAATTTCATGAATATATGCAAATTACTTTATTTAATTCATTTAAATTTAATTCATTATTGAAAATTTTATTGTAATGTTTCATCTATTTCATATATGCATAATTCAATTTTAATTTCAATTTTTATTAGTTCTTATCAATTTCATGAATATTAAATTTCTTACATGTTTTATTCTTTAATAATTTTAAATTTGATATTAGTTTCATAATTCAATTTTAGAAAATGGCTAGTGATAAGCGGTCATCCATGGGTCGAGATCCTGTTGGAAAATAGTTGTACACCTAGGAAGGAACAAAAATGGAACAGTATGCAATTATTGTGGGTTTGCAATAAAGTGTGGTGGGATTACTCGTTTTAAATTTCACCTATCACATACAAACCCTAATTCAAATACAAAAAAGTGTCCTAACCGTTGTTCCTTCAGAAGTGAAACAGAGCATAAGACGACTTCTGAGCAAAAAATAAGGCAAAAGCGAAGAAAACTGTAGATATAGAAGAGATTTGATCTGAACTGCGAGACACAATGGGAAGAAGACATAGACATGTAACTGATGAGGACGATGAGGAGAACGTTGGTGGTGATGATGATGATGTGTATATGTATCCGACTGACATGCACCCTGATGAGCGGCATGCTTATAGAGAGGTGGTTCGAGCATCAAAAGCTGCTGAATGGAATTGACAACAAGAAGAACATTTTGTAAAAGACAAAAGAAAAACAGGTATATATTAATTTGAATTATTACTGTTCTTACGAACTTTATCAATAATTATTAATTACATATATGGTTTAATTTAAATAATTATAATAGGCGAGTCTTCACATCCAACCAATCCAACAAGGCAAATGCCGAAATCGCAAGTGTTTGTATTCAGATTCCATCACTGCTGATGCCACCCCATTGACAAAATTTCAGGCAGCAAAGACAGAAAAATCTGAAAACTTTTCAAAGGGGTGGCCATCAAGACCATGGGACGTTTGATTGTAAGCTTCTCATATATGAGAAGTGTTCCGCCCCCGTAAATAGACTCTCACCATTTCAGAGAACATGATTGTTGGTGCCCACACCCAGGTAAATTACTATCATTTTAAAAGTTGTATTCACTTTTAACAATATCATTAACTATTTATATAGTATGATTGCCACAAAAGTTCTTATAATCGCTTTATTATATTGATGGTAGGTAATGGTATAGAACCCACCGTTTTTCCTTATGAAAATCAAGACCAAGTATTTGGATATGGAGTACAAAGTCATGAACTTATGTCCATATTCAAAAGGAAAGTGAGACTTATGGATGGCATGGATTATGTGTGGACGGATGGACTTGAGCCACGAAATTCAGCATAATTCAATTTCATGGTATATTCAAAAGGAGCACAATCTTCCTCAACATTATGTTGATCGCATCAAATAATATAAAGGCCAACAAACTACATATATTGGTTTGTTGAAGGATGTGATCAAGAAGTTGGCAAACAAATATGGGTACAAATTTTAGTTTTCAGATTATGGGTGGCATTTCGTGAAGGCGGGGAAGTTGTTAATGAAGAATACAATCTTTTTGGACTCCGTGTGCAACCACTTGCTCGACTTCATGTTCGAAGACATCGGTAAAAGGACGAAGTGTTGCAGAATGTTGATTACAACAGGCTCGAAAGATAATCACTTCATTTATACCGCATAGTTGGTTGCTTTGCGCAGATGCGGAAGGTGTTGTGGTGGAGACATAGTTCGTCCTGGAGGCAAAAGATTTGCAACAATTAAATGGCCCTCGACAGTCCTTAAACAAAGAAAAGCAACTTGAAGAAATGTTTATCAACTGATTGAAGGGCAACACAACTTAAGATCGACATTCAATCGGCAAAAAAATGAATCACTTATTTTTTATCCAGCATATCTAGGAGAGAGTGGAAGCTAGTGTAATATTATGAGGCGCTAAAACACGGGTTCCTTCCATCATTGTGATTCAGAGTTGTTCCTACAATGCCATTTGTGTACGAATTGATTCAGTTATGAAAGAGAACCTCAATTCGACTAATGCTAAAGATGGTGTTTAAAATAATTGCAGCTCGTTGGGATATGAACTCTTAACATCCTCTTATGCAGTCAAGGTAAAGTATATCATCTTCGAAAGTTATTGGTATTTTAATTATGTGTCTTTCATAAGCATTCTTAATTTTACATTTCTAATTTACTATTGTAGCATTCTTTCCTTAATCAGATTTCAAATATAAACTGGAGTTGGCACTGATCCCTGATCTATCTTCAGCTGTTCATGAAGTCTTTACAGAAATTAGATCCTATATCAGAAGGTCTTAGTCAATTGGAAATGAGGTAAATTATTAGAGTTTATAATAAAATTAATACTTGAATTTCCATTACTTGTCACTTTTTCACTTTCATTAATTTAATATATAGGTATTATACTATTTCGAGATGCAAAAAGAGGATTCGGTGATCAGCAGCGATTGTTTGAGGTTCAGAAATGGTTCCCGATGAGTATATTTGTGAATTAATCAATTCATTTATTAACATATTATTGTAGCTTTCCAATATAAATGTATTGATTCATTTCTTTGGTTGTACCGCTGAATGGTGGTCAGTATGGAAATCACAAACTCCTACATAGAAAGTTCGGCCATCAAGGTTTTAATCGCAACCATGCATCATCTTCAGCTGTGAGAGAAATTGGAGCACGTTTGCCTAATTCATACAAAATAAAGATAATCCAGCTTGCTCACTCGATGCCTCGCAACAATTATTTTCTGTTTATAATAACATGACTAAAAATACGTGACATGGAGCAGAACATGACAAAGTTTGGCAGAGAAAGAAATTACCTTGATTTACTTGACATTGGCAACTGAGGTTGGTGAAGAAAGAAGATAACCTAATTGTTTCAAATGGGTTGACTCTTACCATGAGATGAGAAGATGGAAATCCTGATCCACGAATACCGCACATGTCCGAGAAGCAGGTTTGAATGTTGATCGGGTGTTATCCGAAGAAGTTCATCTGATAGTCTTTCAGCCAAGACCGAGCAGATTCATTTCGACACAAGGAATTTCTCAGCCGACATCACTTCTCGACCTTCTTTGACTCCACGAGTGTTTGAACCATGTAGTAGACTAGTGCTATTGGTACTTCCGCTTTCGGTTATGATGGTTCAAGAGGAAAGGGGACCAATGATGGTAGTGACCCTGGAAATGATGAAGGGGATGTTAGACAACAATAACAAAGTGGATAACCATTAGCATTTACTTGTGAAGATGATTTCACACATTGTACTCAAGATGAAGACCACGACTCTAGAAGAGTCAATCCAGGTGTTGGAGCCATTGGAAAGCCACATAGAGGAAGAAAACAAAGAATGATGCCATACAACGAGGACTCATTGTCGGCCAGTTTTGAGTCGATGAGTGTAGAGACTCAATTCAGTGATTCATCAAACGAAGCCAACATTTATGCCTCCTATGCAATGAGTTATGGTCAGCCTCCTCAAAATCTTTCAAGTTCCACTGATGAAGAGTCTAAAAGGTATAACTATCCTTCTTCCACACAAATGCCATACTACCTTCCACATCAGCTACAACAACAAGGATTTCAAACGAGCACATGGGAAAGCCTTGGATTTCCCATCCATGGACAGGTTGTCGATAGGACTCAAGAAATTATCATGGCAATGTTTGTACTACATCACCCTACTATCGAAACTCATGTCTGGTCATGATGATTTCTTCAACAAGATGAGCTTCCCTTCAATCTCAATAACAATACGATCGGAACCACCATCGATCCTCAATTTTGGTATTAAGGACCATGCAATGTCAATGTATTATGTTATGTGTAAATTGTTTTCATTTAAATAAAATCAAATATTTCTTAACTCATTTAACTTTCCTAAGTGTCAATTCAAATTTCCATATTTTCTAATTCTTAAAATCCAGTATCGTACACTGTTTACCGATATTTTTTTTCTTTGAACCATATTTGTGTCAATTTACTACTTATAAAATAACTTTAAACATGTACTATTCTTGCTTATTTTATATTCTTGGATTTTCTAAGCATTCCATCGAATTTTGGGATAATTTTTTGTCTCCCGATATTTTTGATGAAAATATCCACCGATATTTCTTCGATATATCTGTAAAATCCAGTACCGATATATCGATTACGATATTTCAATCTTTGTATACCATCATGGGCATAAGATTATTTGATATTGCATTTACATATCTTGGGGGTGAAAAAGAGGATAAGTACACATGAGTCTACAAAATTTGAGAAATTTGATGCATGAAGACTTCTTTCCAAGAGTACTTGTCATTGATGGGGAACCTGCTCTTATGAATGAACTATAGAATGTGTTTCCAACCTCCTCACATTTTTTATGTAGGTGACATATATTACAAAATATTCTTACAAAATGTAAGAAATACTTTTAAGTTAAAGGGAAGGTAGGAGACTTTTATTTCCATGTGGAATGTTTTGGAGCTTATTGAAACTAAAAAGACATAAGAGAACCATCTTAGTGCCTTTGAGGGACAAAACCAAAGGTTTAAGCAATTAAATAATGCTAAGTGTTGGGATATAACCCTTAAAAACATGATATAATGTAACTAAATAAGATTCATTCTATAATAATATAGTCTTGAATATTATTTTCACTATTTCATCATATTTACATTATTTTATTAAGAATTTGGGTCTACATCATTGCATGTATCATTAATCTTGGTTGCTTAGAGCTATACAAAATATCAAAATTATAGATTTCTTGCAAGTTAATGAGTTGTTAATAATTGGTTCATGGATTTAGGCAATCTATTTGAAATTGTATTCTATTACCTTCTAATTAGAGGGATGACTTGTTATGGTCATTAAAATAAGTTTTTCATGATGATTGCATTAGTGTATATGATTACATTGTTAGGATAGAACATTTAAAAGTATGACATGATGTAATAATAAACATATTTATTATTTAATGATATGATTCCAATTTCTTAGTTTCTTCTATCCTATTCAAGTATTGTACTCTCTTAGCGTTTAAGCCTGACACCTTCTACATTGTACATGAGTTAGGTACATTAGGAGATGTATGAAAGATCCAAGTCATGAGTTTCTTGCAAATAAATGATTGGTTCACAACTCGTTCATGGACTTAGGCAATCCATTTGAGATTGTAGTGCACTACCTTCTAATTGAAGGGATGAAGAGTCTTAGTCATCAGGATAGGATTCTCATGGTGAGCGTAATAATGTGTATGATTACATATTGGACAGGACCTACGGTGAGTCATAACATTATGTGGACTCGCATTTTTCACGTGCGTCCTCACTCGATTGGCGAGACTCGCTTTTTATTTATGAAAAATAATTTTTGGAAAAGTCGGAGTCGCCACTTATTTTATTTTTATTTTAAAGGGAAAATAAAACAAGAAATAAAACCCTAAAAAAATGATTCCATAATTTTTGGAAAAGCGTGTCTTTGAAAAACCCGAGTCTAAGTTCGGGGATCAGGTTACTTATTTGGAAGATACCTCAGGGAGGTAGCACCCCTATTAAGCCCTAAGAGGTCTACTAACGTAAATTGGGGGTAATGTGGCAATTAATTGATTCATTGGGGATACCTGATAGACTAAGGCTAAAGATTGAATATCGTAACTGGATATATCGGTACTGGATTTTAACGGATAATCGGAAATTCGGAGAAATATCGGTGGATATTTTTCATCAAATACTCGATGAGACAAAAGTTATCCAAAATTGATGGGAATGCTTAGAAAAATCCCAAAGAGAATGATAAATAAGCAAGACATATAATGTTAAAGTTATTTATACGTGTGATCTAACGTTTTCAGAAGCCGGAGCGGTGTCGACACCGGAAAAGTTATCGGTTCACTTCACTGTCGTAACGACAGTCGAATTGCTATGAACCGGTGACGTCATAATATATAATTTATATATATTAAAATTAAAATAATTATATAAAATTTTAAAATATATATGAATAAATTTAAACTCATAATACTTATTTTATATTCTTTGATATTATCAAATTAAATATATTAATATTTTCAATTTTTATTAAATGAAATATGTTATAATTTAAATGTGAATATATAAAAAAATGAAAATTTAAACTAATTTTCCATATTTTTAAAAATTATATTTTTATTTAATATTATAAAAAAATTTAAAATCTAATATATATTGTTTTGTTTGGCATATTAGATAATAAAACACATGTAGCCGAGTGGTGTCTTAGGTGGATTATAGTAAAAGATTGGTCCAAGGTTCAAATCCTCTTAGTGGAGTTTTGTTATGTTTTTTTTCCTTGATATTTAGCAATCCCACATCGGAAAATGAGAGGAACAAGGAGTCAAATGACTCCTATAAAAGCCATCCTTAGCAAAGGCTTGGCATGGTCTTGTGGGCTAAAAAAAAAGCCCATAGTAATTGGAGTGGGTATGTGGGCTGTGTCATAAGACAGGCCCAACATGGAATCCTTCCTTTCATGCTTACCAGAGGGTAATATTTTTATTTTGTAATTTTTTTTAAAAAAAAATTAAATTACACGGGTGAAATCTGGAGCTGGAAAAAATCGTTGATTTATCGCGATTTTATCGGCAAAAAATCACCGATTTTTTGTCGTCCTCCTCTGTCTTCTCCGCGCGTGCCTCCACTCGCCGATTTTTCAGTTCTCCACCGATATTTCGCCGATATATCGGCGATTTTGCCGATTTTTGGCCGATTTTCCCGTCGATCGATAATCGGTGACGATTATCATTTCGGTGCCGCCCGATATCCGATATTTCTCCGAAATATCGGCGATATATCCCGATTTTTCAATCCCTGGACTAAGGTGATTTCAAAAAATAACATGCCAAATAGGATCAAATTGCCATAAAAGAGAGCTAGGGTGCATACCTGGACGGCTTCTCAAAGCGCTATCATAAAACATGAAAGTTAGTATTGAGATACATCACACAACATGCATTTTATCAAAGATAATCAAACAATCATCAAATGTATATCAAGGCAATCAAACAGGATAGCAAGCATGGACATAGTACGCAACGACAATCATATTCATAGGGTTTAGAAAGTGGGTATTAGGGAACGTACCTGGATAGCATATATAACTCCTAATGCGCTTTCTCAGAACATGGGGGTTAGATAATAAATAATAAATAATAAATCCTAGCATGCTTATCTAATTATTTAGCAAAAATTATCAGAATACAGAATAATTAATTATCATATATATCTTGTATACAATTCCTAAAAAGAAAAATGTAAATATGATTACAATAAATAGCAGGATGGTAGCAAAAATAAATTTTGAAAAGATTTTCTTATGTAGGGGTTTCACCAATTCCCCAAATTAATATACACGAATTTAGCCTAAAATTATCCCATTTATTTGGGACCACAAGCTTTGATTCACGTTTTGTTTAAAACCAAAATTTTTGTTGAAAATTGAGAAGGATGCAAACCGATTAAGATATGGTTGCATATTATTTTTTTAAAAAGAAAAGAGATTTTGATTCTAGAGGCTTTAAATGAATAATAGAAAAAAAAATTTAAAAGGGTTTTTTTTTTGAGAAAAAGAGTTTTTGTTTTAAAATAAAAGAAATTAATTTTTAAAATAACAAAAATAGAAAACAAAATATCAATCAAACAAAAGGAAACAAAGATCATGAAATAACGATCTTTACGGAAAATCTGTAATTAAAAGTGGTAGA
>JBAPGN010002302.1:0-10020 GCA_037355405.1 Vitis amurensis
AAAAGTGCAAGTACAACAAGCAAGCAGTTAGCCAATCAGATGATAGATCCTCATCTCAACTGAGCCTCTTCTTAGAAGAACTTGTCAACGTGTTAACCCATTCCGAGTGGAGTGGGGTCAACACCTGGGTGGACCCCGTCGCTTACAGACTTTCGGGGTGGGGACAAGCTTTGGGTGGGTTCATTGGCCACACAACCACGGTATGCCTGTCCTGCTATTTTATGGTTGCCCAATCATGCCATATTCCATTTTGTTACTCTATTCATCTCCATTCTGTTTTCACTATTCTCTTACCTTAAACTTCAACTTTTATATTTCACTAATTTTCATCACAAGTATTCATTAATTAAATTTAACCTATATTTCTGGGCTTTTGCCTCATGCCCTTTTTCCATTTTGTTACTCTATTCATCTCCATTCTGTTTTCACTATTCTCTTACCTTACTCAACCCATTTGTTTAATTCAATAATCATTTCCTTCAACTTTTATGTTTCACTAATTTTCATCACAAGTATTCATTAATTAAATTTAACCTATATTTGTGCCTTCATTTAATATATACTTATTTGAAAATATGCCTTAACCCATTAAAATTCTCTCATATATCGGTTTCAATAAAAATAATACCACCGTTGACATTTCGCTCTTTTCCCTCAATGCTCTTCTACTTGTGAGCACTTAATTTTTCAAACTCTAGTTTTAGGTTAAATTTTTATCTCAATTATTTGTTTTTCAAATATACATGTTGGATATTACATGTTTTATCTACTAAAACACAAAGTGTTGTTCTTCATATTTCAGATGTACTTTTAATATTTTAAAATTATAATTGATTTAAATGATACTGTATAATATTCTCTAAAATTAGATAAAATGATTCATTTGATCTTATTTATCTAGTTTTTTTTAATTAGTACTACTAATATCTTATTTTCACAAATCTAATTGAATTTCCTACTTATTTATTTATTGTTTTCATGACAGATCTCCATCAACTTTCATCTCTTTCCTTACGATTCTGGGTTCAGTTGCCCTTGCGAAATACCAATATGAGAATGTTTCCCCATTTGCGCAACCCAATATAGCTATGCAAATCTCCTTGTTTGCAACATTTATATATTTCATGGTGGTTGTGGTTTATGAAATCCTTAATCATGATGAAACTGTCAAAGTTGAAGATAATGGAAGATATCTCCTTATTTTGGGTCATGTTCGATTCTTAAGTGGAACAGTAGCTGCAACTTTGTTGATCCTGATCTTGATCCCATATTTTGGATGGTTCCTCCTTGTCATATAGACCATGTTCTTAGTGAAAATAGCATGTTATTGGGATAAACCATTTTATAACTTTGACATGTTCAAGATCAAGAATCAAAACACCACCAATAGGGAAGGAGGACAAGAGGCACAACGACCCCCAGTTTAGAGTAGGTTTGGCCCATCAGAAGTTATTAGCAAAAAAAGATTAAGCAAAAACATATGTTGGACAACTTTTTTTTTGTCTTGTCATATAAGGATTGCATACTCTTGAGGTACACATTCCTCTATTATACACTCATCTTATGCATTTTATTTAACTCACACATGATAATTCAAATGCTTATCCCACTAATGATGTTTGAGAGAAAATTTTGTTTTTCCATCTTCCACTATTTTTTAAAACAAACCAATGAAAACATGGTTAACCTACCTATGGTTACACATTTGGATGGTTCCTCCTTGTCATATAGACCATGTTCTTAGTGAAAATAGCATGTTATTGGGATAAACCATTTTATAACTTTGACATGTTCAAGATCAAGAATCAAAACACCACCAATAGGGAAGGAGGACAAGAGGCACAACGACCCCCAGTTTAGAGTAGGTTTGGCCCATTAGAAGTTATTAGCAAAAAAAGATTAAGCAAAAACATATGTTGGACAACTTTTTTTTGTCTTGTCATATAAGGATTGCATACTCTTGAGGTACACATTCCTCTATTATACACTCATCTTATGCATTTTATTTAACTCACACATGATAATTCAAATGCTTATCCCACTAATGATGTTTGAGAGAAAATTTTGTTTTTCCATCTTCCACTATTTTTTAAAACAAACCAATGAAAACATGGTTAACCTACCTATGGTTACACATTGAGTAGGGGGTATATGGAATTTGAGTCACTGTACAAGGTATTCACACTAAGTGTACATGACAAGCATACTAACTGTACAAGGGTGTACAAGACTATTATTTGTGAAGGATTTCAAGTGATTATGAAAAACTTGTTTGTTTATTTCTCCTAACCGATAATAAATGACATTCCTTACATAGATTGGTTAAGTAAACATTCATCTCATGCATTTTATCTAACTTGTATATGATCATTTGAATAGGTACCTCACTTATGATGATTGTAAAACAAAATTATACAACAATTTTTTTTTTTTTTTAAAACCAAACTAATGCAAACATGGTTAACTGACCTATTATCGGATATTCATGAGATGATGTATGAAATTTGAGTTATTGTACAAGGGTATTACACTAACTGTACAAGACAAATTTACTAATTGTACAAGGGTGTACAAGACTACTTTTTGTTAAGAATTTTAAGTGATTTGAAAAAACTTTCCCATTTTTTTCCACTCAAAGATTTTTTCCCCACTCAAATTCTTTCACTCAAGAATTGTTTCGAATTTTATTTTTAAATTTTATCATCAAAATTTTGTAATTGTATATTTTGTTTTTGTAGTTTTAGCAATGTTCTTTCTTTCCACTATTTTTTTTTTTTTGTGAAATTTTATCCAAATGAATCTATATTTAAAATTATAATCCTATTTATCAAATTTTTTACTAAGATTATCTTTAATTCTTTTAATATATTTATACTCATTTATTTAAAAAATGAAAAACTAATTTTTTTTTTGTAAACATGCTTTATTATCTTTCAAGTAAAAAATTAGATAAGTTTGAAAGTCAATAAAAAAAAATTAAATACCACTTTCAATAATTTTTAGATAAAATTTTATATAATATATTTTATTTGAAATTTAATTTCTAAAGTTAAACTTAAAAATTGTATTGACAATTTTCTTGTTGTGAGTCAAAATACTTTACATTGGTCTATTTAAATAAGAAAAATTATTCATATAATATTAGAACTTCATATCTTAGTTATTTTTTTCAATAAATTTATCTTTTTAAAAAATTTAAAATAAAAACATTAAAAATTAAAAAGCTAAAAGGATATATATATATATATATATATATATATATATATATATATATATATATATATAATAAAGTGAAGTGATAGTCAATTTTAAAAATTTTAAAAATATGGTTAATGTAGAAAATATAAAAAATAATTAAAAATAAGATAAAAATATAAATGAAAGGGTAATATAAATTTAAAATAAAAAATGAAAATTAAACTAAAAGATAAATACAAAAAGATAAAAAATATTTGGATGAAAAATCCCAAAATTTTTATCATTGCTTATAATAAGAGCAAAAAGATTCAATATCTTTAAAAATGAAAAACAAAAAAACATTATTGCTTTTTATTTGACATAAAATGGAAATATAGATTGAAAGAAAAAAAAAATAGAAATGAGTAATACCTAATAGGGAATAGAAAAGAAAAAAAACACAAAAAAATTAAAATTCACACTCACTTGTGCCTATATAAGGGTTAAGGGTATTTTAGGGATTAATGAAAGATATACTTTGTTTGGGTCTTGGGTTTAAATATGCATGATATATGAAACAAATGTTAATTTTTGGACAGAAGATCAATAAACAGAAGAATTTTGAAAACCAAACAACGATCTAGCGTATATTTTCTCTTTCTTTCCTAAACTTTGAAGGCAACCAAACAAAGATCCCCAATTATACTTTAAACTTTAAATCAATTTGAATTTGAATTACTTTTAAAAACAAATTGGACTTAAAAGCTGAATTTTATTATATATGATAACACTTCAATTGCTTGCAACAATGTTGAGGATGGAGGATAGGAGTAGCATTCGGCACCTTAGAATTAGTCTGGCTCATTGAACCATCTGCATAGTATTTTAAAAATAAGTTTTCTTGTATTTGGTATGGTATTTGTAATCCTATACCTGTCATGATGGATACTGATGTTGCATTTAAAAAGTATCATTCAAACATAAGAAATTTTCTCTTCTTTCCCTCAAATTAACGTGACATGCTTATATCAAATTGACTCTGTCCATTGTGGGCATATCCTCGTTAAAGAACAACAACAATCTTCGGCAACTTGTAAGGAAAATCTCAACAAAAACCAAAAAAATTTTCTTTGCATATATATACTATCAAAACAAATCAATCATCTATATTCTATGGCAATGAAAGGGAAAAATAAAACACAAATCTTCACAAATAATCTAACCTCAAATCATATGAAAATGTGGTGAAATTTACAAGCATGGGTTTTCATATAACGTATTGTGATGATGCCCTCTGGGCCATACTAGAGACATGAGCCTGCAGCTGTGTAGCCCTTGCTTTCGCAGACATGGCTCGATGGAGAAACTGCTCCCGTGATAACATCCTCACATTCTTCAGGTACTGATCGAAGGGGATTGACCCCTCTTGAAGGGCCTTATCCAGGGCATATATCACATCATCTATAGCTAAATCTGAAGAACTACACTCCAGCATCTGACTTGAAACAAAATCGGAATACTCGAATGCATTCTCCACGTCCATGACCCTCTTCCCCTGATTCTCCCTCAACCACGCCTCCATGATGTCTGAATTTATCAAAATCATTTGCAGTTGCAGCTCCAAGCCTTCCTTCTCGTCTTGCATTTCCCTCAACCCCTTCGAAATCTGCTCCTCTCTCTGCCTCAACACCGCTTGAGCATTAAATAATTCTTCCATTTCCGCCTCTCTTGTCTTCCTTAACACCTCACTATCACCATGTAATCTATCGGCCAGTCTATTAACCGCGTTCCGGTGAACTTGAGTGCGATCCGCCGCCGGCCGGTGCGGAGATGATGGCCGAAACGCTCTGGGAGGGATAGAATTAGGGTTTAGGTTTGGGCGAGGCTGCTGAGAGTAAAGCGGCGGATCACGGCCGAACACGAGACTCAAATTCCGGGCAAGATCAGCCAAATTGGAGGTGGGGTAGATCCAGTTTTGGAGATAAGGGAGGGAGACGAGGCCGGAGGGGTTGACGTGGGGGTGAGGGCGTTTGATGACCATTTGGCGCGTGGGATTGACGTAGACGCAGGGGGGTTGGCGAGGGTAAGCCTCCATGAGCCAGACGACGATGGGGATGTAGTATGTGGCCTGAAGGTATACCATTGGGATGTTGCCTTCAACTCGGAGGAGATTGACTGTGCGGCCGTCGTTGTGGGTGTAGGCGGCAGTCTGTGGATGCAGCGCCGGGAAGGCATCGGCGAGGGAAAGAAAGTGCTGGCGGATCATCCATTTGACGTCCTCGGCGTAGGGCAAGGCCGAAGGACCTCGTCGGGAGAGGACAGAGGTCAAGAACTGATGAGAGCTTTGTGGAGGAGACGACGATGAACTAGCCATTCCAAACGGTGTCGTTTATGGAAGGGCGGAGACTCAGAGACCCAGAGATGTAATGATTTGCTTTGGTTTGGACGTGGGAAGGAAGTTATGACTGCCTCTGGAATGACCCAGAGATGGCCGCGTGGCATTTGTTTTCTTAACCGCGTGGCACTACGTTTCAGGATTATTCAACGAAAGCGAGGTTAGTTGAAAATTACGACTTCACTTCTTGCCCAACGTTATGTCATTACGTAAACTGATTTAATATTTTTTGTTTATATTTATAATAACATCGATTTTTAAGGGAAAATTATCGAATAGGGCGTGCTACAGGCGATAATAACCTAAAAGGATCATCAGCCTTTATAAATGATAAATTCTAAGAAGGATACCACTAAAAACAGAACATTCCTTCAAAGCTCGTTTGGTAAAATATAGTTAAAATTCCACAAATGTCCCTTAACTAAAAATGGAGAACTTCAAGGCAATTAAAGCATTTGAAATTTATTTTTATAAGACAATTAAAGCAGGTGGCCTCACATTAGCTATAATTAAAATTTTCTTGAACTATTTTATGAAACATATGTGTAGACCCCCATTTTGGGAGTCATTCTGCAGCTTGCTTTTAGCCAGGTGTCGTGCTCCTAAGCACCCACGTGTCAATCCCTGATTGGCCATCATGGAATCAGAGTAGTGCTTTTGAAGGCCAATCCGGGGTCGACACGTGTCGTCATAGAATCAGAGGAATATTTGGCCGTTACGGAGGAGCGTCTCTGGCAGCTGGAGTAGGGAGGTTGCTGCAGAGATGTTGTTGCAGGGGTAAATCCGGGAGAGGAAAAGGTGTTTTTGGAGAGGTTTCAAGAGGCCGTTAAGGAGATATTCTGAAAGGGAGATTTCTAGGGGATTCCAAAGGGAGAGAGAGTGAAGCCTCCATTGACGACTGTGAGAGATTTTTCTGAGGGGATTCCAAAGGGAGAGAGAGTGAAGCCTCCATTGACGACTGTGAGAGATTTTTCTGAGGGGTTTTGTGGGTGTTTTTCCATTGCTGGGGGAGAAGAGACATTAGAGAGGTTTTCTGGAGAGGAGGAGAACACTGTGAGAGTAGCAGAGAAAGCAGGGGGGCTGCCGTTAGAGATATTTTGAGAGGAGTTTTCAGGGGAGGAAGAAAGAAAGAACGAGAGAGTGAGAGTTTACCAGAGGGAAGAGAGAGCTTGAGAGTGAGAGTTTACCAGAGGGAGGAGAGAGCAAGCTGCAGAGGGAGGTTTTTCATGGCTTTTTAGCAGAGATTTTGAGTGGTTTGAAGCTGAACAGAACCTTACCGGAGAAGGGCACTCTCAGGTATGAATGCAGCAGGTACATTGTTTTATTTTGGATCCTTACTATCCCTCTGCATTTCTCGTTAATATCTGGATATTTGTTGGTTTGTTTGGGGTGGATTGATGAAGGCCACTTGTTGCTTGTTGGTACATAATCTTGAACTCATATTTGCCATTGTTGATCATAATGCATCTTGCCTCTATTGCGAAATACCTAGGAATCATGCATACATTTGATTATGGTTCACTCACCTACTCGGAAGATTCACTGATGGTCCATGAAGTGAATTTTCTGAGGTTTCTTTTCTCTATTTAGTCACTTTCTTTTATTCTCTGTTTCTCCCCCTTCCCCTGTTTCTTGATGTCCATCCATGGTATGCATCATTTGTTTCATCTCTGTCTGAGGAGGTAAGTGGTAAAAGATTCGCTAGGTCAGGGCTTGCTTTCTGGTGAACACTGGCCTCGCAGTGGTTAACTTAGTTCAGATGGTTTTTGGTGTCTTGAGCCACAGTATTGAGAATGGAGTCAACACAGATGAGAACCTCCCCTCTCATTGTCGCAAACATCAGTCTGAGGGATCTTATGAATCGAGGGGCCCGGTTGAGCATTTCATCTCATCAGTTGTGAAGATGTACCACAGTTGGGGCAATAGTCTCTGGCCAGATTGCTGAATATATTGGGTGTAAAAGGTTATTGAGGACTGCTACAATTCCTGATATACTCGGGTGATTCACAATATCATTTGCTGAAGATTGTTCATTCCTGTACATAGGAAGTATTGTTGATGAAGGTGGAGGTTACAGAAAAGATACACTATGCAAGCCTAAGCTGTCATTCAAACCCATTTTCCTTCTCTTCATATCCACCACCAGTAACTCACTTCACCACCATAACTACTCATCCCCTCCTTCTAAAACCTATCAACCCATCAACCTCACCACCCTTCACGCTCTTGTAATCCACTGCCAACTAATCTATTCCGTTCTCCTTCACATACCTCTGATTCACTCCACTATTCAAAACCTCTCTCACTGAACCCCTCATTCACCATACATGTCACCGCATCCGTGCCTTGCTCACTGTCAGTAGGCTGAACCGCTTTGCTCGCTCCACCATATCCTATATCCACACAGTCCATACCCATTTCCCATCTGTGCATGCCCACCTCTTCATACCCATTTTCTAATATTTTCCATCTCATTATTATAGTTTCTCTCTTACTCCATATGACACGCAACCCTCATGCATGCGCCGGTTTTCTCATGCATTGGATTGTGCATCATATGATTTATTCAAAGAGCACGAAAAGAACGTCAGGCCGTGGCACCTATACAGTCTCGGATAGTACGTGAATCATATGCGGGTGTATTTTGTTGCCTACCTGTTTGTGCATGGTGTTTAACTTTTGAATCTCCAATGGACTGTAACAAGCAAAGCTGCCCTCGAACGACGCCGGCGGCGAAACGCCTCCGCCATGCTCCTCCGTCACTGCATCATTTCATTCTCCACGCAATCAGCTGAGCCAGTCCAAGTCAGGTGTCGGACTGTAAAGCTGCAGCCCAAACGACGCCATTTCTGGCTCGTGACTCTTGTCGCAACTGTGGATTACTTCCGAATATTTGGACTGCCAAGATGGTGGTAGTCCTACCACAAGCCATGGGTCAGGCTGCTGACCCGCCACAATCCATGAGTCAGGCTGCTCAGATGCCAATCTCCGCATAGCCTCTTGATCTCAGTGCACTTGGAGTTCCAGGTTCTACAAATTCAGATGCTGGTGTTCTTGCCATCACTCATGGACGTTTGAGACCGGTCATCCCTTACCTTCCAGAAGTGTAAATCAATTAGGAGCATGGCAGGTTTTTCTGGAAGTTGCTCCTCTACGTCCGCCAGCTATTAACCCCATTTGCTCAAATCTGACCTCCTTGAACCTGAGTTATGCTCCGGAGAATGCATGGAGATGAGCTGATAAAGCTAATCCACCCCTACAAGAAACTTCAGCGACTGTGGATATTAGATTGCAATGGTGGACACCGAGAAAGAAGCTTGATCACCATCTTGGCAAATTGCTGAGAGACTTGGAAGATTTATGGTTGGGGTCCCTGGGGATACTTGCTTCTGGGGAAATGTTTGGACTGTGAACGCCTGGATTTGGATACCTGAGAAGCTGGTGCAGGATCTGAAATCTGCTCCTTCACTGTAAGTCTTGGAAATGGCCAGTGTACCCAAAATAGAACCAATGAGAATCAGGGCTCAGTTTTTGGTTGAAGCGCCAGTAGCAGTTTTTTCTGTGGTGTCTTATTCGTGGACTTTTTCACTCATGAGCCTTATCAGGTATGGGGGATTGCCATCTCATTGGAAATGGTCCTACCATCAGCCATCAATTAAATCTCCTTCCTCCTCCCTGCAATGCTCCTGCCCAAGGCCTCCCTGGCATGCCATTACTTGAGTAAAGCTGGAGTTAATGCAATCAGAAGATTGAGGAAATTGCTGCCATCCCAAGTTCATGGAAAATAGTGTTTGCATCACTGGTCAGCAGAGTGAAGGTTCAGCAGTCTGGATTGCTGCACCAGATCGGGACATTTCTGACTTGCCCAGCAAGTTCTTTCTGCAACCATCCCAGACAATGGCCGGTATTGTTGACATAGTGGGACTACAGGCAGTGTCTATCAGCAGCCCTAGCATGCACAAGTCAACTGGGCTATCCTACCAGGCCCATGCATTGGCCATTTTAGTAATGGGCTACCTTTGGGCCCATGTGACATTTTGGATTTCTTTTCATTTGATTTGAAAATGTTTTCTGAATCCCCCTTTTGTAAATATTTTTCCCAATTCTGATTTTCAAACAATCCAAATTTTCCCCATTTTCCATCCTTAGAATTTTGGATACCGGAATCCCATTTTCAATAAAATTTGGTTGCCATTTTCCTTCCAGCAAGCCACTTTTTACATTTTCTTTGTTTTATTTTAAAATGTTTTTAAAAATAAGTAAGAATTAAATTCCGTAATTCCGAGTGAATGGAATTATGGAATTAATTCATGCAAAAATAAACGGGCTTTGGTGGGGCCCGACATATGTGACTTCATGATTGATTGACTGATTGATTGATTCATTAGCTTATAGTGATGATTCACCCTGATCCCTGATATGCACATAATCATTTTGTGTTTGATCAC
>JBAPGN010002303.1:0-10037 GCA_037355405.1 Vitis amurensis
TTGGACCTTGTTTGGTTCTAAAAAAAAAAAAAAAAAATTTAAGAATAGGTTTTAAAAATGTTCGTTTTATATGATAAAAATTTATTTAAGAACTTAAAATTGTTTTTAACCTATTTTAAATATTTTTAAAAATAAATTTTATGTGTATAACTTTATTTTTAATTATTATATATTTATATAATTATTCTTTAAAATAATTCTAAAAAAAATTGTTTTCTAATAATAGAAAAAAAAATGAAAAACAATTTTTGATTATCAAAAATGTTTTTCGATTTTTTTATTTTAAAAAATATAAAACTATTCTTAAAATCAGTTACCGACTATTATTTATTTATTTATTTGGATCAACTTATTGTGTGGAAAGTTATTTGCATGAATTCCCACGTAGTAAAACTTTCATATGCTAAGATGCTTGATATTTACTTCATCTTTTAATTAATTTCAAATAAGGGCTAAAATATGTATATATGATTGATTATTTTGTTGTTGTGCCAAATTTATTGTTGGGCCGACCAAACTAACTCTAGCATGGCCGGCTCTGTCACTATACTATTAATAAATGGATTAATACTGGCCGCTTTTCTTGGCTTTGGGTCTGTTTAGAACACAGTCTTGGATTGACCAAAATGGCCCTATTAAATTCCTAGCTGGCACGGGTGTCATCTAAGTGAGGTTGGGCTAATTCCTGGCTGCCTCCAAAGTCATCCACGTGTCATTGTCCACTTAATAAATGTAGTGGTCCCACCTTCCAAATTATTAAATAGAGAAATATATATATGGTAAGTGGTGGTAGTTGCCAAGATCAAATTGGTTTGGCAAGCCCAAACCTAAACCAAGCTGAGCCCAGCCCAAATTGGCATGTCCCCACCTGGGACATCAAGCCCATTCCCTGGAGCACTTTCTGAATCAAATGTTGATCATGTATTCATTTCAATGTTGCTAAGAATGTAGCTGATGGAATTTGATCATCCCAGGTTTTTGAATGCCGGAATTTTCGGAAACGGGACGGAATCTTGCCACACACTGCCTCACTCTGCAACAAGGGCATCCATGCTGGTGAGGATCAACACACTTCTTCAAGGATACTCGGGCATTAGATTTGAGATATTGGAGGCTATCACCAAGCTCATCAACCACAACATTACCCCTTGCTTGCCTCTCCGGGGCACCATCAGCGCATCCGGTGACCTTGTTCCTCTCTCCTACATTGCTGGGCTTTTACTTGGGAGGTCCAGTTGCAAGGCTGTCGGGCCCAATGGGGAGCCCCTCAGTGCTGAGGAGGCCTTCCGGGTTGCAGGAATCAAGGGTGGATTCTTTGAACTGCAGCCCAAGGAGGGGCTTGCTCTAGTCAATGGCACTGCTGTTGGGTCTGGCATGGCCTCCATGGTTCTCTTTGAAGCAAACATCCTTGCAGTCCTTTCGGAAGTTCTATCTGCACTCTTTGCGGAAGTCATGCAAGGAAAACCCGAATTTACAGACCACTTGACCCATAAATTGAAGCATCATCCCGGCCAAATTGAGGCTGCAGCTATTATGGAACACATTCTAGATGGAAGCTCTTACATTAAAGCAGCTCAGAAGTTGCACGAGATGGACCCTCTCCAGAAGCCTAAACAAGACCGATACGCCCTCCGAACATCTCCCCAGTGGCTTGGCCCCCAGATTGAAGTGATCAGAGCAGCAACGAAGTCCATTGAAAGGGAGATAAACTCGGTAAACGACAATCCCTTGATCGATGTTTCTAGGAATAAGGCTCTACATGGGGGCAATTTCCAAGGGACCCCAATTGGTGTTTCCATGGACAACACTAGGCTTGCCATTGCCTCCATCGGAAAGCTCATGTTTGCACAATTCTCCGAGCTTGTTAATGACTTCTACAACAATGGGTTGCCTTCAAATCTGTCGGGTGGCCGCAATCCAAGCTTGGACTATGGCTTCAAAGGTGCCGAGATTGCAATGGCCTCTTACTGCTCCGAGCTCCAGTTCCTTGCTAATCCTGTGACCAACCATGTCCAGAGCGCAGAGCAACACAACCAAGATGTGAACTCCTTGGGACTCATTTCTTCAAGAAAAACTGCTGAAGCCGTGGACATATTGAAGCTCATGTCCTCCACTTTCTTGATTGCCTTATCCCAAGCCATTGATCTGAGGCATTTGGAGGAGAACTCGAACACAGTGAAGAACACAAGTGGAGCCAAGTGCCAAGAGATCCTAAACCATTGGTTCAATGGTGACTCACTTCCCTCCAGGTTCTGCGAAAAGACTTGTGCAAAATTTGTCGATAAGAGAACACGTTCGATACATTGAATGACCCTGCAGCTCCACTATCCATTATGCAAGAAGCTAAGGCAATCCATAGTCGAGCATGCCCTGAACAAATGGGAAAGAGAGAAGAACTCTAGCACTTCCATTTCAAAATACGTACCTCGAGGATGAGCAAAGCTTGATTTCTTCTGCCCATATAGAAGTGATGAGCACAAGAATCGACTACGAGAACGGAAATTCTGCCATTTCCAACAGAATCAAGGACTGCAGATCCTACCCTCTGTACAAGTTTGTGAGGGAAGAACTGGGAGCTAGTTTCCTTACAGGAGAGAAGACTACATCACCCGGTGAAGAGTGTGACAAGGTGTTCACAGCTATGTGTGCAGGGAAGCTGATTGATCCACTGCTGGATTGTTTGAAGGAGTGGAATGGAGCTCCTCTCCCAATCTGCTAGACACCCCTTTCCCTACACTTGAATATTGTTTTTCATGGTTTTTCCCCTCAACATTTGTAATGGGGGTTACTGTTCATTTCTGTACTTGAAAACTGTGGTATCAAACATTCGCGTTTCATGTTGTGTTTTCATCTTCCTATTGTAATTTGCCAATCAGTTATCATAAGTAATAAATCAAAACAAGAATCAATGTTATATATGATAAAGTCTATGAACTTTTGAAATTATAAGATGAATCATCATAGTTTATAGATATATAAAAATTTGCGAAAATCTTCATTGGCCAACCTCAGAATCATATTTAGACAGCATCCCAACCGACCCCACTCGAATTCGAATGAGTAGTCAATATTAACGAACTGCAGAAGTAGAAGACATGTTGATGTTGTTCATCTACTGCTATCAAATGCACAGGTACACAAAATACATGATGTGGTTTTATCATCGGGCCTGACAAGAGGGTGTCCGCTGAATATTCAAATCATTTAAAACACTTCATTGTTTATCAACGTATTTATAATCCATGGTGTACATTTATTTTATTATATGAATTAAAATTTTAAATTAAATTTTGTGGGTTTAACTGCTACTTATTATATATAATTGATATATAATTTATTATTTAAAATAAAATACTTCTAAAATATATTTTCAAAATAACTTAATGTGTTTTTTTGGCATTTTTTTATTTTATTTTCTTAAATTTAATATTTATAAGAAAAAAAAAAGTTTTATAATTATATAATAAAAATGATGACTTACCATATCATAGATATTCTAGATATGTACTTTCATATCAAAAATGAGTATGAATCCTAAATTTACATATCTTATTCAAATTGTTTAGGATTAACTCGTCCTTAAATGACGATTGTTAAACCCAAATAAAATGACATCAAGTCCAAATTAACAAAACCTAAACTTTTTCCAACAAATTTAAACCTAGATGCATGATATCACTATCACATCGGGTAACAATAATTCTAAAAGAGGTAACTTTGTCTTCTATTAGATCCCAAATAAAATGATCTCTAATTTTAATGTGTTTTTATCTTAAGTGCTTTATCTTAAGAAAATTAACAAGATTTTTGGACATACTAATCATATTAGAATCATCACACAAAATGTTTCTGGTATCTTGTTGAAAATCATAATTGCTCGATATTTGTTTCATCTAACTGAGTTATGTATTGTTGATCCATAAGATAAATAATTTTAAACAACAAAACAAGTACGAGAAATGTTTTTTCCTTATGTACCATCCATTCACCCATACGCCTCATTGGGAATCAAGAATTAAAATATTGAAAAATTTTGATGGTATATCTTCATTTTGCCAATTTTTCACCACTAGTCAATGCAGTCAAGACTTCAACTTTATGCGGATAGGAAAATTAATATCATTAATATATTAATTTAATATTAAAAAGTAATTCATATACCATCATTTATTTTATATCATTAAATACAATTGAATTAAATGGATCATAATTTTAATATTAAATAAATTTTAAAATTAGACATATTATAATCAAATGTCACAATATTATTATCAAATAATATCTTATATAACTTAATAATAAATATACACTTATAAAATTCATATTTTTTTTATCAACACACATGATATTATTATCAAACATGATAAATTATAACATACATATATCATTTTTTTTAATAAAACAACTTTAAAATATCTATTATTACTTATTATATCATTTTTAGAATTTTTTTTCTCAATATTTTTTTGAGTTTTGATCAATTTTTATTATATCGATATTTTGTGTCAAAATATCCAATGATATTTTTTTTATATACATGTAAAATTGAGTTATTGATATATTTGTCAAAACCGATATTTTCATCTTGATGAGAATTAAACCACAAAAGGAATATTAATCCAACATGAATGATTCAGCTTATAGAAAATAAATGAATAAAATAGTGGTTGAGCCTGGGACATCTATTTGAGGGGTGAGGAGAAAAATATTATATTGTAGTTAAGGTAATTAGTGGTAATTATTATTAAAAATTTAAATACTCTTAAACATTGGAAGGAAAACTTCAAAAGAAATAAAAAACAGAAAGAAAAACCATTAGAAATTTTCAATAATTTGAATCATTTTTATCATAAATTTTGATATTTTTCAAATGAAAGAGATGTGCACCTTAAGATCTCATTGTCTTATAATTTAATTTTATTTATATCTTATAATTTAATTTTATTTATTTATACCTTAGTTTTATTCTTTATAACTACATTTAGAAACCTAAAATTTTCTATGTATTTTCAAAAGTGAAGATTAAGATTTTTATAAATATCAAATAAATATCTTAATTTTTTTTTCAAATAACTAAATATAAGATAGTTGAAAGTAAAAAATCCTTTACTTAAAACTTATGTTTGGTATATTAAATTATCACTAAAACAATAGTAGCTTAAAAGTATTATTTTTTATGATTTAGTTAAATCCAATAAAATAAAATCATAAAAAATAAGTATAAAAAGATATTGAATAAGCAAAAAAAAAAGTACCAATATTAAATTAGATTTCCTTTAATTTTTAATTTTAGTTCAATCTTAATATTAGTAATTAATGGTAAATATTATTTTTTTCGTAACAATATTTAGTTTCCGTTTATTTTTTATTTCAAAAAATTTTAAAATTAAATTTATATTTTTTAGAGATGGCAAATTTTCCATTTTGGTTTTTATTTTCCTAAAAAATTTTAACATGTAAGAAAATTTTATTTTATTTTTTGGGAAAATAGAGGGCACACATACCCAACCTTCCTTGGCTCCACTAGTGGAATAAAAGGAAGTATATATATATATAAATGGATAACATGAAATTATTATTATTATAAATGAATAAAAAGAAGTAAATATACAAGTGTCCTAAGTTTTGACTAAATATACCTAATTCTCGAGATAAAAGAACAACATTTTATCTCTAAATTTGTTCAAATTTATTAAAAAAAATCACATTTGATGTAAACATCTTTCTAAAATCAAAATTGATGATTATCATATTTTGAAAGTATTTATAAAATTTCGTTTTAAAGTTATCAATTCAAAATTGGTTCTACTTAAATTCATGATAAAATGTTTTGAGCAAAACGTAAACTAAAAAGTATAAACGATTCTTTCTAAATTTTATGGATGCAGGGTTGCAATGGAAATTAAAAAAGTTATTGTTTGAGAAATAAAATGTGGAATTTTGAACGTTAGAGACAAAGTGTAAAAGGAGCGAAGTTAAAGCTAAAAGGAAAGTGTATTTGACCATTTTTTGTCTTACGGTGTTAGGAAGACTAATACGAATAAGCCAAAAGTAAGTGTGGACGAAATGGCAATTGAGCGTTCCAAATCCTGCTGTTGGGCGCATCGCGTGTGCGTTGCGTTGTCGACTGAGGTGGGGAAGTTTGGGGTGGTTGATTGCAGTGACCCCTTACAAGAAACTTATTCACCTCTAATACACTTTTAACAGCATTCGGATTTCCAAGTACCCCTGCCTCCTTTCCTCCTTTTCCTCTATTCGGCCACTCTCACCTCGTGCCAACCCCCTCTTGGATCTCTTCAATGGCTTACGAAGGAATCCTCCTGGGCATGGGCAACCCCCTCCTCGACATTTCTTCTGTCGTCGACGAAGAATTCCTTCAAAGGTAACTCTACTCTCCTTTGTTCTGCGGTTCATTCTCCTCTGCTTTTCAAATGCTGCGTTTTGATTCTGTTTTTGTTCTTGGATCCGTTCTTATCGTTGTGTTTTAGATCTGACCGGTTGGGGGGTATGTGTTTGGTAGCGTTCTCAGATCTGGTTGGTGGCTGAGAGTACTGAGGAAAGGGAAAGGGAAAGGGAAAGGGATTGAAATGAAATATTTTGGGGAGTGAAGTAATCACCGAAACTAAGCTAGATTATTTTTATTCTATTATTATTTGTTTTAATGATGGATCTGAATTCCACATTTTTGCTTGATTTGGTACTATAGATATTAGTTTGATAGGCTTGGATCTGCATTTGGCATTGCCTTTTTTGTTAGGGGTGAGGGAACAATGGGACATTGTGAGTTAGCGGGATCAAATCGAAATAGAGATAGTGATATTTACTTTGTATATTTTCGTTTTTCATTTTTATGTGGAAAAGATTTAAGAGTTGCTTTAAAAGATTTCAATGGTTAACACAAATTCCATTCAAATTGGTGTTGTGGCCTGATTAAGGGGTCCGATCCCTCAATCTTTAGTTTCTATTTAGTTTAGGGAATAAAGGATCCTTAGGACTAGTTTCTATTTTTATTTAGTTTAGGAAATAAAGGATCCTAAGGATTAGTTTCCATTTTTCTTAGATTCTATATGGTAGCCCATGGGAGAGTGTAATGGGAAAGACATGGAAAAATAATCTTAATAAGGACAATATATTCTCTCAATTTTGCATCTTCTCCTTGGGTCATAAGAATTGGATGCAGAAATCATTGAATTCCTCTCAAATCATTTATAATACGAGCTTTGTAAGTTGCAAACAGGAAAAATTTAATCTACTGTTGGGGCGTACATGAATACCTATGAATTCTCAAATCTGTTTCCAAATAATTCATTTGCATTCTGTTCTGTATCTGCTTATTGTGATTTTCTTAAAGATCTATCTTGTACTATGCCACGTACATTATCTTTTTCTCATTATTTGATCCATTACAATTTTTGAGAGTTTCACTCCTCTAATATAAGTATTTCCATGTTTATTTTTTATTTTTTGGATTTGGAGCCCCAATGGTCATGGACCAAAGATTATGTCACTGTATACTGTTGTTTATAGCTTTTACTTGTGTTGTTTCTTTTTTTTCATGTATGTTGTGAGACTGTTTTATTTCAGAAGAAATGATGATTTGATAATTATTGTTATCTTATATTATATCTCAGGCTTAATGTTAGTGATTTTCCATTTATGATTGTTTTTCATTGCTTGTCCCTTTTTTTCAATTATTTGTTCTTTCATCATCTCATGCTTTGTAATACAAAATTATAGTTTTTTCATTCCGGCAAAGTTACTTAATATGAAATTGTTTGTATATTGTGTTGTTCCTATGATAGTGTTATTCTTTACTGCTATTGAATTTTTCAATTTGGCGACTCTTGAAATTACCTAGCATGTAAACAGATATTGACCATACAGTTGATAGATGCTCTATTTCTTGCTTGAGGGACAAACACTTGCCAGTAAGTTTTGTTTTTCTAATTATTTGCATTTTTCCCCTTAAATTTTTTTATTTCTTTTTAACTTTTGGTTTGATTAACATGAATTATTAAAAAATGCATTTTTTATTCTTCTTCTATGGTGTTTGATTTTAAAACACCTTAACCCAAATTGTTGAAAAATGAATTCTTTATTATTCTTCTATGGTGTTTGATTTTAAAACACCTTATTCTGCCTTGTGTTGGCCTACATAACGTTTTGTGAACTTTCTCTATGATTTGCTTTAAACCATATGTTTGTCCGCAATAAGGTTTGCTTTATGCTGTAGTACTGCATATTTGAATCAATTTCATGTGGATGGATTTTCTCAGGTACGATGAAATGGCTAGCAAGTATAATGTGGAGTATATTGCTGGAGGTACTTTTAAAATCTCTGGTTTGGATCTGTAATGGTTTCATATTTCATATTGACATACCAACTAGTTCAAGGATGATATATCTCTCTGATGGGTCATGTTTATATGCTAATCATTTTTGTTCCATGATGTTATGTGTAGGTGCTACTCAAAATTCGATTAGAGTTTGCCAGGTACATAAAATATTTACTACTGAGCTTAGCTTTCAGCTGTATTTTCTAATTAAGAAATTGCATTCATTTTCTCACCTTGCCTTGTGTGTGTTTTGCAGTGGATGCTTCAAATCCCTGGAGCAACAAGCTATATGGGATGCATTGGAAAGGACAAGTTTGGGGAGGAAATGAAGAAAAACTCAAAACTTGCTGGAGTTAACGTAAGTTTTTTCACTTCTTTACATCTTTTACAGCTTTTCCATGGTTATCCATCTCTCCATTTTAGATTAGTTGTTTTGTTACTGAGACCTCTTAACAATCCATGATCAGGTTCACTATCATGAGGATGAGACTGCACCAACTGGTACATGTGCAGTTTGCGTTGTTGGTGGCGAGAGGTGAGTTCCTAACCCACAAATTTGGAAGAATTTAATATCCATCAGTGAGATGTAGAGTTCAAATAGCTACAATACTCCATCAATTTATTTATTTTTGAAATGCAAGATCTTCCTTGACAAGTCCATTTGAGGTGTTCATTTGGTTTTATTTGAGCTTCCCATGTCATTGTCAAGGGTCATCATATTTTCCTGTGATTTTTTCAGAACATATGCCAGCAACCTGTCCATGTGCTCTCTTCTATCATTTATGCAGGTCACTCATTGCCAACTTATCGGCTGCAAATTGCTACAAGTCTGAAAAAAAACAATTGAAGAAGGCCGAAACTGGGCACTACGGTATTTATTTATCTTTCTTGATCTTCTATTCCTTGTTTGTTGATAAATATATATGCCTTTGAACTTTTCTTTTTATTTAACTTCTATTTTGACAGTTGAAAAGGCCAAATATTTCTATATTGCTGGTTTTTTCCTGACTGTGTCCCCTGAATCAATTCTACTCGTAGCTGAACATGCAGCTGCAAACAATAAGGTAATTCTTTTAAAGTCAGATTCATCGCAGTTGTTTTCTTCAATAGCTTCTGCAACCCAATGTCCATTATTTTCTCATTCACGTGCAGGTCTTCATGATGAACCTTTCTGCTCCATTCATCTGTGAATTCTTCAAGGATCAACAGGAGAAAGCTCTACCGTAAGCTCTATACCCCTTTTTTTATCATATTCTTAGCTAAAATTGAAAACTGATACTTTTCTGGATAAGGTACATGGATTAATGTATTTGCGGAATGAAAACGGGAGTAAGCAAAATCCTTTGCCAAGGTTTATGGCTGGGAGGTAGGGATTACTTGGTGTTGGATCTGTTTTTGATGATTGTTGCCCCCTACAAGAAGGAAAAAAAAAGGAATTTCCTCATTTGGCTGTCTTTGTAATCAGACCTTGATAAACCGTTTGAGGAGATGCAAATAAAAATATTCTCCAATGGCCAAAAGCACTTCAGGTAACACAAGGAATTACTGTGATCTCATCAAGGGTGCAGATCCTGTTTGTAGTTGCAGGAGGGATGAAAAGTTGATAGTCCATTCCCTGTGATCTTGTTACCCAAGGAGAAGCTGGTTGATACCAATGGAGCAGGTATGAACTCTCTTATCTCATTATTCATGCCTAGAGTG
>JBAPGN010002304.1:0-10011 GCA_037355405.1 Vitis amurensis
AAAGAGAGATTGATAGGAATATGTTTTTTTCCTTTTTCCAATTAAAAAAAAAAAAAAAAAAAAATTTTTTTTTTTTTTTTTTTTTTTTTTTTTTTTTTTTTTTTTTTTTTTTCCCCCCCCCCCCTTTTTGAAAAAAAGCAAATTTTTTTTTTAAAAAAAAAATTTCCCCCCCCAATAATTAAAAAAAAAAAAAAAAATAAATACTAATAAACCCAAAAGTTAACTTTGCCCCGACTAAAAAAACGAAAATAGAGAAAAGGAAATTTTTCGAGAAAAATCAATTAACAAAGATATCAAAGGATTAGGGAATCATAGAAGAATTTGGGGGGGTTTTTTTTCCCTCAAAAAAAATCTTAGCAAAAAGGGGGAAAGCAGAAGCAAATTAAATTTGGAGAAAGCCCCAAAAATTTTTCTTAAATCCTTCTTGATGCGAACTTCGATCCATGGATGATAAATTTGCATGACGCTGGGAAATGGGCCCTGGTGGAAAACTCAAGCAACACTTCAAAAGATAGTTTCGATGTGCCTTTCTAGTTTTTTTCAAGGGTTTGCCAGTGCGGATCTGAGATTTTTTGGGGGAACTTATCATCTATTATCAAAATGGAAATTAAAATTTTTTGTGAGAATGGCCCTGGTGAAGTTATGTCGAGTAATCCAACAACTAGCTTGTGCATGCTGTTTTTAAGACAATGCTTCGGGTTCCATTTACTAGCCACCTGTTCTAATGGCAAAGAGCCTTAAAAGAAATGCCAAGAAAATGTTTCGCATCTGCAGCATGCATCTTCGGGTAAATAGGCCTGTCTACCAACCATTCACACGCTGAAGATTAGAAAATTTTGTTTATGCCATTAGCATTCGTTCTTGGGATTTAGGTTCTGCGAATAAATGTGTAAAATATTGTGCATTTCACCTAGAGATGGAAGGAAACAAAGAAAGGTTGGTTTTGCTTGATAAGCTGATGAATGAAGATCTTAATCGAACACTCGATGAAGGAGAGAAGGTTGTTCAAACCATCTTGTCAATTGCCCTCTTGTTGGAAAAAGCTTTCAAAATGGAGAGTCAATCCGAATGCGAAAAGAAATTCGTAAGGATTAGTGAATTTTTAATGAGCTGAAGTGAAATCCAATACTACTTGTTGAAGTTAGATGTGAAGAGGACTCATGGAGGCACCAAAAAAATGAAAGACATGGGAGGAAGCTAATGAGATCATTTGAAATGAATAATAAAATTATCCAGCTATTGTATCCGAATTGCCCTATAACTCATCGCAATTGTTCTTACAAGGTAAACCAATCATCTGAGAGTTATTTCTCCATCTTTTCCATGCATGCCTATGCTCCAAATCCTAGACTTGTCCAAACTAAAAAAAAAAAAAAAAATAAACTTTACCACAATCTCTTTTAAGTTGGTTTCAACTCCGAAAATTCATTTAAGAAGCTGTGAACTATTCTTCAGAGCTACCAGCTGAAGTTGGAAGAATTCTGTTCATCTTGAGGTACTTGATCTTGAAGGGGACTGAAATCATAATTTACCTGTTGCTATTGGAAACTGAACAATTTGAACCATGCTTGAAAGTGTCATTTTAATTCCCCAGCCTAAGGCAATAGGAAAAAACAATATGTCCAATGAATCATTCCCCAAAATGTGATATCCAACTTGCTTCAATTAGAAGAGTTAAGCGTAGATGTGAATCCAGAGGATGAGAGGTGGAATGCGACCATTAAAAGATATTGTAAGAGGAAGTTAATTTGTGATTAAATGTTGCATTTTCTTAACTTACTTGCTAGAAGTTGCTTTTTGAATGATTTGAGAAAATGATCATCATGATAAACCCCCTTGTCACGGATGCAATCTTTAGATTTATTGTTGGCAATCATCTGAAGCGCATAATTCCCGATTGCACTGGGGGGGGAAAAAAAAAAAAAAATTCTGGCCCCCCCCATTTAAAAAATTTTGAAGAACAAGAAAAGTTGCTTGAGTATGTGAACGGTTAAAGCAATTCCAATTGAAAATTAAGGAGGGTACCCAGCATGCTACTGCATTTTTCTTGGATCGTCATTTAAATGCAACCAGTTTGTCTGAATTTGGGAATTGAAAAATATGAAGAATTTTTAAATGTTGTGGTATTACAGAAATTGTAGTGAGATTTGAAACCATTTGTAGATACAGATGTCTTGGTAAGATCTTGTAACTTGAATCACTGGAGTACCTTGAGTCTTCATAATTATAAAGAAACTTGAGGAGCATCTGGAAAGACGGCACTAGTTTGGTGGAGTCCTCTAGATCTTTCTAAAAGTTTTGGCATTGTATTCCTGCCCCATTGACTAAACATTTACTTTGGATTTTGGTTAAAAAAGTCTTGACAACTTTAGAGGAGCTTGTGGTTGAAGACTTGCCCGAAATCAAACACATACATGCTGCTGCTGACACGAAATTGGGGGATAAGGTACCTACCAAATTTGAAGAAGATATCACTTCATTACTTGCCTAAATTGGTCAGCATTTTCGGAAATGTACCGATTGCACCAAGCTTGGAATGGCTAAGCTTCTATGATTGCCCAAGCCTCAAAATTCTCTTCCCGAAGGAAGTTAGCAGTCATAAATTAAAGGTGATAATAGGGGAGGCAGACTGGTGGAGTGCATTGAATGAATCAGAATGGTTTAAGCCACAAAATCTAGGTGCTATCTTTTTTCCAATCGAAAGGGACATTGATTTGAGGACACAGTTAGCAGAAATCAATGATCAACTTCAAGCTCAGATGCAAGGAACAAAGCCCTCTCAACAGTCAGGTTGGTTTTCCATTTCTCTTTCTTTTCAAAAAGAAGGGTGATCTCCATTTTATCTATCTTATCCACAGCTGCTACATTAATTGTCCTATTGCATATTTGAATCTCTCCCTACTGGAAAATGATTCATTATAGAGTTGAAGGTAGAATCCAAACAAGCCTGTGCTGCTGTGCACATTTTAGCTAACCAATGTTTATGTTTTGCTACACAGCCATGCCCCAAAACATGGGTGGGAAGGCACTGTTTGAATTACCCCAACAACATTTGTATTATACGTATTACATGTCCAAGTTTATTACTCTATGTAGACTCTTTATTCTACTGTCTCATACGTGGTATTTTTGTTGGCTATTAATTTATCTATGAGGAACAGATCTTGATGACTTCCTGGAGAACCCTGAAGTTGAGGCCGAAACAAGCTCAAAGCAGAAGCAAGTTGCTTAGTTGTACATATGCAGTACTAGCTAAGCTAGAGCTACTATGGAACTGCTGCTCCTTTTAGCTGAAAAAAAAGAAAGGGTTGATACATGGGTGTCTTTTCATGAAGTGGCCACTCTCAGAACTCCATCGTTTTCTCATTCAAGCTCCCTGAATGTGAACAGATTAAGGCATCTAGTTTGGTATTTTCTGGACAGCTGCCGATTGTCTTATTGATTGTTGTTTGTTTAGTTATTTCATGTGTGCTTGGTTTGTGGAGAAAAGAACTCAAGAAACTTACTTCTCTAATCTTCTTTGAATAAAATTTGATGTGGATTGTTTTGCTTTTTGAAATCCGGTATTCAAAACAACATCCTTCAGTTTATTTTGTAATTGAGTGAGCAATCAGTTTTTTATATAATACCCTTGTTTAAGCAGTGTTTACCCTCGCAATAATTTTGATGTTCGATTGAAAAGTTGCCATAAAAAAAGAATCTCGGTGCAGTGGCAAACTTGGCTTTGATTCAATAAACATCAAGCTGCTGCACACACAACTTTGAGTAAGCCCGCCGAAGAAATATGATAACTGACATGATATTCAAATACTCATGTATACCAGAGCAATAGAGTTTTGAAGAATTATAATCGAGTTGTCAACTCTCCAAGGGAATGAAATGATTTTTGTGAGCACGTCTACTGCTCTCTTTTTGGATCGCCTGTTAACTGTTACCAAGCTATCTAGCTAGAGTTTTGTGTTTTGTGGGAATGTAATGAAATTCAAACCATGGATGGAGCAGAAATTCATAAGCAACGGGCTGGCAAACACGAATGAAGGAGATGTTAATGAAGATACTGTAACAGTGTCATTGCGGTAGTTGGGTATTCATTATATGAAGAATTTGGAATGCATCTGGAAGGGGCCAGTTCATAAGGGTTCTCTCTGTCCAATCTAAAATCCTTGGTGTTGTGTACATGCCCCCGATTGAGTACCATTTTTACTTTGAATCTGCTTGAAAATCTCAACATCTTGGAGGAGCTTGTGATTGAAGACTGCCCTGAAATCAACAGCCTAGTGACCTGTGAATTTGGGGTTGAAAATGAATGGTTCAAAATCGTACATCTTCCAAGCTTGAAGAAGATGTCACTTTAAATTTTGTGATAATGCCATGCCCAATTCAGCTTTTTGGAGAATTTCTACGAGAAAATCTGTGCTTGTGCTTGTAATGTGGGTATTGCCATGCCATGTCTGTGAATATTTCAGAGGTTTAGATGAATAATTGTGCTTTGTGCATGGGATATGGCAGCTCCCATTTCAGACTAATTCTGCCAAATAAACCGTTTGAGATTTCCTCAGGTCAATTGTCAAGCATTTTTCATTATACTCAAATTATGGGTAAGATTGATCAATCATTCCCGGGTTTCCTTGAACTAAAGCCCTGTTTTGTCTTTTAATACAAAATATTGTGTTGGCAATAAAAAAGAAAAACATAAAATATGATTTTTTTTTTAGATAAATGTTTTGAGTTGTTTTCTATAAATATAAAGATATATTACAAATAAAACCATTTAAATAAAAGTTATTTTTTAAATATATTTAAAAACATAAAAAATAAAGTATTTTGTTTTCATATTGAAATTATTTATTTTTTTACTTTTTATTGACTTATTTCTTATTTCTTAAATTTTTTTATTGAATAAAAAAATTTAAATATCTGACTTTTTCTATTAAAAATATTATATCGATTTTTTATTATTTTTTAATACTTAAGAAGAAATATTAAAAAAAAAAACAAACATCTTAATACTTAATATTATTAAGTATTTTTTTGTTTTAAGTTTTATTTAGAATTAAATAAATAAAAAAACACTACCTAAATATATTTCAAATTCTTAAACTAAATTTTGATCGATAAAATGAATCATTTTTCAAAATTGTTCTCAAAAACAGGTCTTAAAAATTATTTTCAAAAATCTTTACAAAATAGCCTAATATTCAGCTAATGGGGTACCCATTTGAGATGTTCCATGAATTCTACACCAAAAGTATGAATAGTTGCGGTTCTTGGAATTAGTTGGAAGCCCATTTGAGAGTTTGCCAGAAGTTCTCCTTCTAGTTTTGTTACAAACAGGGTATGGACCAGCTGGATATGCTTTATTTGTGGCTGTTTATGCAGGACTGGAAGTATTCAGTTGAAATCTCTGGGTTCAGTTCTTTTTCTTCCTCTTCTTGCTCTGAGTTGGATTCATTTTTCTTGTTCCATATGCTTTTTGCTATTTGGATGGGTTTACTCGACCCAATTCTGTTTTTTCCCGGGTTTGAACAATAATAATTTTTAACACTCAGGTTAGATTTGGGTCGGGTTTTTCAATCCAAACCCAATTTGAATTGGGTTGAGTTTGAGTTATACATTCTAAGTTTAATCAGAACTTAATTTAAATTATGACATTTTATATATTAATTTTATACTTTAATATTTTTTATTAAAATACATAAATATATTATAATATAGTCCAAAACTATATTCTAAATTTGTAATAATCCAAAATGTGATCAATAGTAAAAATAAATAAATTATTGATATAATCATTAAAACAATTGAAAATTGATTATTAAATGAGAAGTTTTATATTCACGCACCGAAACTCTTCAACTACCCATTTTTCCCTTTTTTTAAAAAAATAAAATAAAAGTTATATATTCAATGTCCAAAATACCCTCTTCTTCGTCAAGGGAAGAAATTGGATTAAGATTGGGTGGGGAGGTGTTTGGTGGTTGAAGAAGAGGGTAATTTGGTCATTTGATAAAAAGGCCAAAAAGTATCTTGAAAATATCTTTAAAATATCTTGCTTCGTTAATATTAATCAATGGCCCCCTTTGCAGGTGGCTGCAGCCGTTGCCTTTCTTATTGCAAGATATTTTGCGCGTGAGCGGATTCTCATACTGGTGGAGGGAAACAAAAAGTTTCTGGCATGGCCATCGACAAAGCGATAGGGGGGAATGGTTTTAGGGTTGTAACCCTTCTCCGGCCGAGCCCTTTGCTTCCATTTTCTGTATGGGTTGACGTCTGTTAAATTCATTCCTTATGCGTTGTGAAGGTAAAATTCTGTTCATCTCTTGCCATTCTGATATTTCTAGCGTAGACATGCTGAGTTATGGTGATTATATATGGTTGTGGAGATCCATTTTCTTTGTTCTCTTCTCATCTGTGTGTTCCTTGGCCTTGGCTGGCGTCTCTGTCCTTTTCCCCTTTTATGTTGGTCTTACAACTTTGGTGCATGTTAAGGGACCAGTCTTGCTAGCTATCATTGTTTGCATATCCTTTGGTAGGGGTGGCAATTCAGAAAATGGGAAAGAAAAAAATGAGGAGTCATTCAGCACTTAGACACCGAAAAAGAAAAAAAAAAAAAGATGGTTCTTAGATTGGTTAAATTTTGTGATTGAGTAATGGAAATCCAGGATTCTCCTCAACTTTTCCCTGCGATTTTTAAGTTTCTTTAATCAGAAGTTTTTATATACATAAAGATTCCAATTGTTTTAAAAATCGAACGGACCGGCCGGTTCAGCCGGTCCAACCGTTGACCAGACCCTGATCTGGTTCAGTTGAGCTTTTGAGGCGGAAAGGGCTTCGGTGGTTTACCGGCCAAACCGGACAGAACTGGGACGGGTTCGGTTCAACTAATCTAGGTTTTTGGGCCAAAACAAGCCTCAATTACCAATGGGCCACACACCCATTCACGTAATAGTTTACGACATTGGGGCTTGAACCTTGGACCAAGGGTTCAAGGTGAGCATGGTTGCACCAACCTGCTGCTAATTGGTTTATGCCAATGGTTGTAAAACAAGCATAATAAAATCATCTTAAATATCTAATATTTTTTAAACACTTCCATTTTCCATATATGTTTTATTTAATAAACTTTAAAATATTAATATATTTATATAAAAGATGAAAAAAAATATTATTGATTTTTAATTTTATTTATTTTTTTTTTGTAAATTATTTTTAATTTTAATAAAATATATTTAATTATTTTATGACGCGTTCAACCACGTGTTCCTACCATAAACCTGATGATAACTTTTTATTGGTTCGGCGTCACATGTTCGGTTTCTGAATACAATTGATAAACATTTGCATTGAAGCATTTATCCGCAATATTCTTAAAGATTGTTTTCAATTCAATACTTTATGTGAGCAGGCTCATTGAGGCCTTGCCCAAGTGGTAAGGATGGGTATGCGGGTTTGTGGGAGGCATTAAGGTCAAGTCCAATGGGAAAAAAAATTACTTATCAAAGAAATTTACCTAGTTATTAAATAGTAACCACGATGTAACCCATTTAAAATCAAGTTGATTTAAATCTTTTTTTGAGTTAATAGATTCAACCCAAGCTAAATACATTTTGATTCATTGATGAATTTTATTCAAAAATAAATCTTAAACTAGTCATTACGGTTTAAATAGGTTTGAGGGCTGTTTATAACGAGTTGGTTAATTAGTAGGTAATTATTTAAAAGTCAATTCGAGTTAAAATTTCAGTTATTCAGGTTGGCTAAAATCAACTTATTTTATTCAAAACGGGTCATGTTAGACATGATTATATCAACTTAAACCCTAAACATGTTGGTTTCAAGTGTGTCAGCAAATCCTGTTCAAATTGAACACCCCTTTTGGCTTGCTGAATATGCATCCACATACAATAGGCACACGACATGAAAGGTGCACTGGACACACTTTTTCATGCTTAGTTGCTGATGAGTTTCAGTATGTTTGCACGATGGTGTCTAGAGATGGGACAAGCTATTGAGTGAGAATATTATAGAGAATCAGACGAGAAGAAGAAGATTTCTTGCTGCTTAAGACATTTTTTACCATAGTAGTTCCCTGTTCTTTTATACAAAAAAGGGGAGCAAAACAATACATGCCTTTTATTAATTTATTCATTTATATTCTTTAACTTCTAACAACCTGAATATGTGTCAAAAGCTCTCTCTCATTGACACACCAATACCACTTCATTTTCACACTATCAGCTTTAATTCTTCACCTCAAGCTAATCAAGGTTAGTGAGACCATGTGTAGCTTGCCTTTTAGTCTATGAAAATGTGAGGCTAATAAGGCCTTTGTGAGTATGTATGATGTTTGTCAGTGTTGACTTGGGAATTTCTTTTCAATGACTTTCTCTCACAAATTATAAATCTTGTTCCATGTATTTGGTATGGGAATGTAATACTGGATTCACTGGTAAGGATACTGTGCTAAAATTGTCATACCATACTAGTGGCGGCTTCATTTGTTGGACACCCAGAACTCCAAGAAGACTTTGTAACCACATTATAACCACAATATCTCTGCAGTTACATGAGCTAAACTGCAATACACAGCTTCTGTTGAAGACCTTGAAACAATTTGTTATTTGTTGAAGCTCCATGACAGCAAATTCTACAGGAGCATGGGATGAGTTTTAATTAGAGCATTCAACTCATTCACGCAGAATTCTAACAGGGTAGTCGGTGCTAATGGATTTTGAAGTGAAGAATAATAAGATATAAGCTAAAGTAAGTTGGTAGCACGGGAGACTCGAGAGTGTTGAGTTGATATGGACTATCATGCGGAGGATTGAGTGATAAGAGGATGATAGAATAGGTGCAGGGAATGCGGGGTCTCAAACCGATCTGGAACGGCAACTTGACAGGGCGTAGAAGTTGGACTAGACTAGGTAAACGATGAGGCACTAACGTTGAGTAAATAGGAAGGATTGGCTCATCAAATTTAACATGCCTGGGATGTAAGTCCTAACCATCTGTGAGACAGGCACTTGTAACCTTTGTGATGATTGTTGTACCCAAGGAGTGTGCAAGGGGTTGATCTATATTCAAGCTTATTGGCATTATAGGGCTGAGATAAGGAAAACAACTACAGCCAGATAATTTTAGTTCGGAGCAATTTGGCTCGATACGAAAGAGAACTTTCATCGGGTAAGTGTTGTTGAGCACTAGAGTTGGCAAGCGATTGATAAGATATGCTGCAATGGCAAAGGAATAGGCCCAGTATTTCAGAGGTAGAGATGCTTGACCTAAGAGTGTAAGACATGCTTATGCTAAGAGTGTAAGACCCTGCTCAACAATATGTCTATGTTTACATTCAGCTACTCCATTTTGTTCAGGAGTGTCAGGGTGGGAAAGTTGATGAATTATGTCAGAGTTTTGTCAAGGAATGATATTCTCCTCCCCAGTTAGTCCTCATATTTTTGAAGGGGTAGTTCAGATGCAATTCAACTTGTGTTTTGGTTTTGGAATGCTTGAAACACCTCAAATCTAGTTTTAAGAGAATGGAATCCGGTACAGCAAAAGAATAGGCAATTGGAATTTAATGTAACAGTATATTTTAAAGTCATCTTGTGGAAACTGAATGGTAAAGGCTCAAGAGCAGTATGACATACGTGAGGGTTTGTAGAGTGTTTTGTGTACGAGTTATCAGATATGGGATAAGGCGAAGCTATTATGACGTATCTACCCAAATTGACAACACACACAAACAGAATTTTTAATTATTGACAAAACTTTCAATTTACTTGCCAAGAGTACAAATTAACATATTTAACAACCGTTGGGCATGTTGTATTAGACTTTAGTCTTTGGATAACACAGAACAAGAATTGTTCTGGATGTTGTTAGTTTACAAACTTAACACTTGATAAATGGAATCTAGCTAGATAACTGCGTAATTAGCCAAGTACTGGCAAGATGGCTTGTGGAAGCAATGATGGAATTGGACGGATTGAGGTTGTAGACTAAGTGAACTGA
>JBAPGN010002305.1:0-10013 GCA_037355405.1 Vitis amurensis
ACTCATGATTTCAACAATTTCTTCAATTCCTGCCTCTTCAGAACGGTCCAAGAGCTCTGAGACTTCTTCTCCACACCTAACTACCATGTTTTCCATCTCCACAGGGTTGGCTAGTGCTACCTCACTCATGAGGATTTGTCGACAAACAAGAATGCTGCATTTACATTATTTGAGATTAGCATCCATCAGTGCTTAGACAATTAAGGAGGGAAAGAATGAACTCCCAAAAATGGAAAAATGAGCAAGCAAATAGAAGGATGGGTCATTGGAACTTGACGAGGACAAAATTTTCCTTTTCGTGGAAAAATCAACTGTTTCAAGGCGGTAGCCCATTTGTCTCAGTAATGTGGAGAGCTCTTCTGCGTCTACAAATATTAACCTGTGAGGAATTTTGTACAACATAGCTTTGACATGTTGAGGATTTTTGTTCAGGCCAAATAAGGAAAACAGTGGCCCAAAAAAATATCTTACCAAGGACCAAAGCTAACTTAAGTTCTACTTTTTCCTTCTTACCACTGGTTCCTTTTTCCCTTCATGCCCTCAAATGCCTAAGTACTCTGAATTATACATAATATTATAAAGAGCCATTCCAAAGATCTGCGAAAAGAATGGTGTTGTGTATGTTAACTACAAATTTCATAACAAATGCCGCGATGAAGCAGCCTTCTTGCTTGCACATGGGTTCAATAAAGGCTGTGACACCGTGCTAAACAATTGATTTAATCAAAGAGTTTAAGTTCTTAGGTAATAGACCAATGATGTGTATCAAATTAACTTAGGTTAAAGTTAAGGAGACAAACAAGTAAGAATTAACTCCACTCTGATTGTAGTTATCCGGTGGAATCAACAATGATCTTCTGAATTCTGGCTTTAACATTCTCAGCCCTATTGAAGGTTAAGCTTAAGTGTTTTCAGGTTAAAGATGCCTGTGTTTATACAGAACTCACGCTTTATCTCTTTCAACAACCCAAGGCTCACCAACAAATCAACCCTTTCTCCCATGCATTCAGTGTGAATTACCTGATCCAATTACAGAAACCCATAACAATTGTTAGAAAAAAATGTGTTTCCATATCTTGAATCACACCTATTTTCAATTCAAAACAGAGTTGGTGTTCCAATGAATCAAGACTTCCTCCTGGGAAACTCAAATGCCTTAAAATATGGGTGTTACAGAAAATCTTATATGTTTCACTAACTCAAACCATGTACTAGTTCAGCTGAAGGAACCGAAGTCACTGGCTTCATTAGTTTTGCACCATAATGCTGTCACCAGTTCTAAGACGTGGGTGGAAGGAAGACGCCCCTGATATGAACTTTCACATTTGTCAAGGGTGAGAAGAGAATTTGTGTTATTTCCACTCTTGATCTTTGCCTGCCATATGATTGAAATCCACTGAGCGTGAGTCCGGGTAGAGAGGTGAATTGCATTAGATGGAGAACCTAATGGTTTTGGCAAAAAGCATTTTAAGGTAATAAAACCTGCAGCCCCTTTAGCAAAGCTCCCATTCTTATAACGATGTTGCTTTATCTCCTGCTTAAAGTGCTGTTCAGGAATTGGCTTGCAAGGTTGTAGATATCCATTCAAGCAAATTGTGCATTCTTACAAAACTGATAAATTATCAAGATTCTCCTGTCTACAAAGAGCCGCTTGCCACAGCTGAATCCTTCAGAAATACCCTTTTTCTTTGTTGATTATACAGATTACAGAAATCGCTTTGCAGGGGAACATTTAAATAGATATGTATTAATAATAAAGCTCTGTGGTATGTGGACAAAGTGTTTAAGTAAAAACAATGGAAGGCATAAATCACTACTGGACATTCGCTACATGGGACTCATCAGAGGTTTAGGATCTTGACTGTAAAGTTGGTGGAGAAACTAGAGTATGGTTAACAGATTCTAGGAAGAAAAAACACCATAGAACCAATATTTTTATTTAGGCATGCAGTGATACACAAATCATTAAACATTAGTCAGAACCCACTATAATATGCTGTGATACATTTGAAAACTAACACAGATGAAGCATCACTGAAAACTTAAAAAATCTTGTATGAAGTTAATTAAACCTTTGAACTTCGCCAAGGTGCATCCTGATACAAAGCCCTAGTATTGACATAGTTAGGATTAGATAGTCTTATCATTCTGGGTCTATCACTTGATTTGAACTAAATTGGTACGACATCAAAAATAACAAATACTTGACATAACCCAGTAAAGAAATAAAGGTGGCTCATTATCTATACATGGTTGATTTAAGATAAAAAAATATGGCATCACAAAAATCTATGAGAAGGGGCCAGAATAAACACACCTGGAACCTGCTCCAGACAAGGCAGACCCCTGATCAATTGCAATAATGTGAATTCTTCAATTATCCTTCGGTATTCACAATATCTCGCCAGTTCTTCAAAATCCCCATGAATCAACCTTCATTTCACCCTTCATAGCTGAGCCGAGAGCTTCTGCAAAGTGACCAGCGCATACTCCCAGAATCTTCCAAGATAATCTTGTCCAGTTTCGCTGACTTCAGCCACCTTAGACCCAATAAAAAGAGAAGGGAAGAGGAAGAGAGAGAGAGAGGAGAGAAAGATGAGAGAGATGAGAACAAAAAAATTATAGTCCTCTCCATAGTTTTCAACAAGTTGGTTAATAATTTACGCTAGGTTAATAGTAGAGTACAATCACTAACCTGAGAAAGAATATCTAGATCAATAGCTTCAAACAATCTCGGTTCCTACTAGGAGCTACATTGCAGATTTATCCCTCCTTCCGATGATGCAACAACCCGATCATAGTTGGGGCTCACCCTCTTTCATAGATTCCGATAATGCATCCAGAAAGCCTTCTCATTGTCCTTCGTAACTTTGTGTGAGCAATGAACAAATGAAAAAGAAACGTATTAATTTCCAAGAAACTCTACTCATAATTGCCAAGCCTAACCAATTTCTGGTAGTTTTGTTATAAACTAGCCAAGGCTCCAAAAAGGCTTTAATTATTAAGTAATGGGCTAACCATATATATTAAGCCGGCTACCACTTAACACCTGCCTCACATGCAGTCTCCCTCTCAATTGTATTCAGTTCAATAAATGGGGGAAAACCAATGGAAGGGTCCAAAGCCTCGACCTCATGAAACCAAGACTTGAGTAGCATTTTTTAAAATATCGATTGCCCTAAAGTTTAAATTACCAGACAATAATGCGTAGTTCAGCTACTGCAATATTTAACAAAGTTATGGGCAATAACTTATTGAGTGCAATCCAGATATCATTCTTAAGCCCAAGGGATAGCTCACCCAATGATGGCTCTTAAAATGAATTTGTACAGTGTAATGTTGCATGCCATAAAAAGATTTGCGTCTTACCACTGGACCCCACCAATTTTTCAGCATGAAATTGATCAAAATTCCAATTGAAGGATTGTCATCCAGAAATCGAAGTGCGTTGCCAAATTAAGAAAACAGTGTTTACTTACGGTCACAATATAAAATTGGGATTTTAAAAATGAAGTATGGTCCAACATCCCATTCCCATAAAAGTCACACGTAATTGAATCATAAACCTATGTTGCCGCACCAAACACAATTTACAAGCATGTGATGGCGGAAAGCCCTTTTAAAGTCTTACTCAAGGAGGAGAAGAAAGAGCTAAGTAAACTTTAGTAGGAATAATATTAATTAGATTGAATTATGGATTGGTATTTGTGGAATCTTAATTAGGAATTAGTAGTTGAGTATAATATAAGCAGAATTTGAGTCGATGATAGGCATTAGAGCCTAGTGGACTTTGAATATTTATAATTTAGAAATTAAATAAATAGGTTATTATAGTCTTAGTGGACTTTGGATTTCTTCAGAGAAGGCCTATAAATAGCTAATCAATGTTAAAATCAAAGTATCGAATTGATATTAATAATATGGTATATTTCTTGCCATTGCAAAGTTGCAAAACCGTCAATGGTGAGACCCCTAGAGGCGTAGTGAGGACTCTAAGGTTATCCATGCTTTTTTCATTGTTTTTTTTCTCGCCTATTTTTCTGTCTATTAATTTCTCCTACATAAAATTATTTCCTTATTCCTCCCGTACACCCCAAAATAAATCCCTAGCTCACCTACCCTGAGTGTAGGAACCATCTAGGTTGTCCTACATCAGCATGCCCAGCATGCATTACATTGACAGGACATGATAAAAAGCATGTTCATTCATGTAGCTTCAAAGGGAAAACAACACCAAAGCAGTTTATTAATGAAGGAGCATTTCCTCTATTTTCTTCACATATACGAGAAAATGTTAAGATGTGGACTGTAGTTCTACTTCTACCATGTATGCTGATTATTGTTTAGAAAATGATAATTTAAGAAAGATATAGTAACCTTCATGATGCCTTTTGCTCTTTTACAGCGATACTCACTATCAGCAAAAGCATAGTGCTGCTTGGAAACAAGTTCATTACAATCAATTATTTTCTGCGTACCAGATTTTTTGGCGCAGAATGAATCCAACCTGACGCGTCTAAACTGGTCAAGGAGAAGAGAGGCAGCGTATTCCGGGCTGAAGAAAGCATCTTCTCAATATAAGGAGCGAACTACATGGCTACTTCTCCACTGCAAACCCTCAATCATGTTACTTCTTTTCTCTGGACTAGCAACAGGAAGGTGCATCGAGAACTAGGCAGGGTTGAGATAAAAATTGCCACAATGGACCCCATCGGAGATTCCTTCCAGCTGAAAGTATTTACTTCGTGCCGGAAAGACACATTGCATACGCTCAATCGCAGCATCTCCACCTCAATGCACTTTTGCCCTCAGAAGTTTCTGATCTTCTGTAACCTGTGTCAAACATGAAATGCGGTACAACCATTAGGCAATAGCCAGAAAAAGGACTACTGAAACCATTGGTGTGAAAGAAGTTCGGTCAGTAATGAAAGCCTAAATAAAGGATTGACCTGCTAACACAAACTCAGCAAACAAATTTACTAATTTAAGCCTCTTTTTAACAGATAAATTCAAAATGCACTTTAATTTGTAAGCTTAAATAGCTGGATTTGAATTTTTATATGAAGCTTTGGGTCACAGAATGATTTCTAAAGGCTTAAAAATAAAATAAAATAGAATAATAAAAATAAAAAAGAGAAAAATTATTTAGGCGAAAGAACATGGGATACTGATTTTGTAGTAGTGGTTGATATCCTTGGATGCCAAACCCTTTTTCTTTTTTCTATTTCTTGTTATTTTACTGGTCAACATGTGCATAATTTTCCCAAAAAAGATTATTCATAAAGTGGGTAAAAAAACCTGCTTCTGAATTGCCTTCATGTCATGAGTAAGAGCACCATTATCTCCTTTTGGAGTCATCTTGCAAGTTTGAATCATAGAGAGCTCAAGCTGGCAAGCTGCTCTCACCAAATCCTCCTCCAATGACCGAGCATCCTTAACTTTCCACACCACAAAGCAATTCAAGTAGGCGCACCAAGCTTTATCAAATGCCACAAGCTGAGACCTGAAGGCCCAACGTTGCTTGGCAATGGGTCAGACCTCTCATAGAAACTCTGCCTGGGCCCATCTAAAAATCTTTATCAGTAATTCAAACTCTCGCTACAAATGAACTTTAGCTGACTGGGCAGTCAAGTCTCACACTCTCCTGACCACTGGAAAACAGCTCTGGATGACCCGAATATCATGTAAGCACAGACACATGGCTCACTTGATACCTTGATAATTTGCTGAATTTTTGGCTGCTTGTTGATTGGACCCCCTGTTTCTTTGTGTCTTGTCCTTAGCTAGAAGTCCTAGGTGTACCCCTTCTTATTTGGTGGAAGCGACTCTCTTAAGAGTGATCGATGTTATTCAGCTGGATGACGAAGTGGAGCCAGCAAATAGCTGTGAAAAGCTTAAAGCGACTCTCAAAACCGGTCTTCTGTAAGCTTTTACAGTCTCAAGGTAGCAGTTGATTCAATCAGAAGAGCAAGCCCCAAATGGTGACTTAACACATTCCTTCATTAGATTTCAAGATCAAAAGCTTTTGCCAAGGTAGTATTCCCGTTCAGCTTTGAGGAAACCCGTCTTCAGCACCTAAATGCCAATTAGTTTTCAGGATGAAAATATAGGTAGCTTGTAAAAATTAAAGAAAAGAGAAAAGAAAGGAATGCTAGAAGAAAAGAAGGAAAAAGGCAAAAAAAATTCATATCAACTGAACTGAGGCAAGTTACAAGTATGAGAATATTGCCCAAAAATCAAAAAGACTGTTCACTATAGAGCAAGGAAATAAACAACAATCTTCACTTTATATTCATTTTTATGTTAGATCCTTCATATAAACCATGTGCGAAGGTTTATGTATGATGGTAAAAGAAAACAGTTGTCACCCAATGAAATTGCATGATCAATTTAGATAGAACAAGCTAGGCCATTGAATATTATAGTACTCCCATCCGAGATAGGCGAAGTAGCAAGGTAGTCCCATGAATACCTCCTATGAGCTGGACTTGTGAAGAGAGCTCAAAGAAAAATATACATAACTTCTGTTAGAAAAAATAAAAACAGTTTAACAATGGTAAACGAATTAAAATAGATGTGGGAGAAAAACAGCCTAGCTTTTACCCCACCCTCGCTAGTTTCCCTTTGAAAGGAGATATGGGCCTGCTGTGCATGCTTTCCTTCACAATTCAACACCACCAGAAACCCGTAGTCTTCCTCTCTGCCTCAGATATCTCTCCTGGCCTTTTGCTATTTATCAGAATTCCAGAGGAAAGCATGTAGTATTAAACTAGGACTAGAAGTGATCACAATCACAGAAGAAAAAAATCCATTTGTTGAAAGATCTTAATTCAAAAAATACTGAAAATTAGTAAGTACCTTTGTAGTCAATCCTCCAAGCTGATCCCTTTTATTCTCCTCCTCTCATTTCTCGTGATGAGCAAACAGACTTAGCTACCCGCCGCCACTTGCCCAATAACCCGAGCCCGAGCACTTTCCTCTGTCGTCTGTCTGTCTCTAGCAATCGTAAGCCGTTGTCTTCCCAGCAGCAAACGCCCTTTGGTGAATGCAGTGACAGGACCTCCTATTATCTCTCTCTATCCATCCTCTCTCTAAATATTATCTAATTGTTCCTTTAACCGTGCCCTCGTCTGCCAATAAGTCCCTTTTGGATTGAGCGCATTCTATTGTCTTCTGCTGGTCTAACCCTTGATTTTTCCACTTTTTTACAAGATCTTGCGCTCTTCAAAAGCGTCATTGTATCTCTCTGTATTTAGCAGCTGCCTAATTCATCCAACTCTAGCCAGTCGTCATTCTGAAAGCCTTGCCAAAATGTTCAACCTGTTGGTTAAAAGTAATTAAAGGCAAACAGTGTAGTACCATAGAAAGACTAGCATCAACTGATTAGAAATAGATTAGAGTTATAAACTTCCTACATATCAAAAAGCAGCAACCTACCCAGTAATATCAAAGAAATTCCAAAATTCAGATGTCATACAAAACCACCTATTACATATATACATAAATATCAACATACCATACATACATACATACAGTATATAATTATATATATTCAATAATATAAAGAGAAAGAGGAGAGAGAAACAATGAATCCTCTTCATTTGGGAAATGCTAATTCAACATATGTTGGTAATTATAGTTTTCTTTTTGGAGTCAATAATTTGTAAATGTCCTCTACTTATCTTTTACATCTCAATCACATACCAAATGACACAAATAAATGATAAAGCGATGTAGTTATTTGGATATTTATTTGGACAAGGTGCAAGGAAACCAATTGAGATGGACGTTCCATATACACCAACCATTCAACACCATGGAATGAGATGTGGAGTTTTTTAGGCAATACTTAAAGAGAGATTTACTGTGTACCATTAAAAATTTAAGCCCTTCCATGGTACATAGCTTATTATTATAGAACAGATGAAACAAGACAATTTGAGAAGTTCTTGAACTAGTTATGAACTTCATATTTTGGAGTCTACTACTTTAAAAAAACACTAGGGGACATGTTAATTTAGGCCTATGAAGGATGGTTATGGTCATGACCAAGACATCCTAAATGGTACTCCCGAAGGAAAATGTGGTGGTACACTTTTCAAGCCCAGAAAAAGAAGATGATCAAAAAGTATATGAATAGAGTTAGCATCATCAGTCCTACATCATTCATTATAAAAGTAGCGACAGCAATGAGCCCAGATACCAAACCACTTCAGAGAAACGATGTCTAGGAACAGTTAGTTATCACATGATAGACCTTTTGAAACCTAACCAATGATAGGTACCTAAATTGTTTTGTTTGGAAACAAGATTTGCCAACTGCCCAACTGAGATAAACGAATATAATCTCTAGCACATAACCATACCTTAAATCATCTCTAGCATAACAATGGCAATAACAATTCAAGCCGGCCATTAGAGAAATACAACACAACACAACACAAGTGCTCAGAGGACCCATGCTAACAAAATTTACAGCCCATTTGCGGAGTAATCGGTTAGCACTTTTGTTAAGTAATGTCTTTCATTAGAAACGCAAACTAGGTTATTAAAGAGAATCATTATGATTGCATGGATTAAGATTAAAAAAAAGTGTTTTAATATATAAGAAAGCAGTGGTTTTTGGAAGAATCCCTACCAAGTAGAATCACCTCATTTTTAAAAGTGATTTTTAAAAAAACTGTCAAACATCCAAGGAAGCCCTTTTAACACCTATCAAAATCACTCCCAAAAGTACCTTTTCTGCTCAGCTGCTTGGAGCTTGCCTCAAGACGTGACCAAGGCTTCCCATGGAGGAAGACGTGACTGGCTTCTCATCTTTTGGGCCGGTGCCTTGTTGACAGCGTCTCGTAGAAATTGCGCAGCCAGGAAATGAAGGATTCGATCAACTCAAAACCAGGAAAGGGAAATTGGAGAAAAATAAACGGCAATAAAAAATAAATAAAAATTATAGTTCCCATGAAATTGAAGTCACGGGTGGCTACAAAAAAAAAAAAATTAAAATTTCACCCAAATTGGAGAAATAACAATGACCATGTCAGTATCATCCCGGAATCACCGGCAAACCCAAGAAGCATAGATGTTACATTCAGACCAAAACATAGGAAACCAAGAGAAAGCAAGAAGAAGACCCCACCCCACCTAACACCTATAAATAACAACTTCAAGAGTAAATGTACCAATTCAAACCCAGAACACCTTAAAAGAAACAAAAAGTAGAAAAATATACAATTAAGAAAAAAGACCCCGCCCTGGGCCCTTTGGGGATTGGGCTGAATGGAGAACAATAATGGAAAAAAAAAAAGAAAGAAAAGAAATTCCCGTTATTTGGAAGCCGGGAAGATCAGAAAACTCCATTCAACCAGACCTAAGCACTATCTCGATCAATTGACTTGAACCTTTTTTTGACTTCAAAAGCAAACCAGAAACAAAGGGAAAGAATCCCAAAATTCTCTCTTTTATCCAATTTCCTAATTTTTCCTAGAAGCCCTAAGACCGCGATCCAAAAAAAATTGAAGACCTGTCTCGACGATCGGCCGCCCGAAAGCTTGGCTCGATTCTCAGCAGTGGACGGACTCCTTGTCCCACGAGCCTCCTCGGAGCCTCGGTGGAACCCTCGGAAGGCGAAACAAACGCCGCCGTCATCCGACACCGGAAAATGCGGCATCCCAATTCCTGCCACTGTGTAGCAGGTCCGAGAGTCCACTCGGCAACCATTTCCACGACGACCGACCAACCCCGTTGTTCTTGAATTTGAATATCCCGATTCGATCCTTCAAATTCAAGAAAAGAAAGAGAGGAACGAAGGAGGAGAAGAAGAAGATTGCTTTCGGTGTGTCTTTGTTTCTTGGATTGTTTTTGCTTGTGTGCTTTTGAAGAGCGTTTTTGATTTTTCTTTTGCCCTTTTGTTTTGCGTTGAGAGAGTAGAGTAGAGAAAGAAGAGAGAAGGAAAGGAATGCCGTGGTATTTTATGTTGGTGCTACAAATAATTACTTATCCAGACGGATCTCTCT
>JBAPGN010002307.1:0-10498 GCA_037355405.1 Vitis amurensis
CTCTTGTGAGCTTTTGACGGGTAATCCAAGGTTAAAGATCACCTTGAGTGGTAAATGCTAGGTGGGAGGCACAAGTCATTGCAAGTTGCATCAGTGAGAGGGAATTAGAGCTGAAATCCATTTAAAGGATGCATCTGTACAGCACCGGTTAGAGAATTGACTATATGTTAATTCTCTAATGCGAGGAAATGAACCAAATGACAGGAGCTCTGTTTTTGCACGGGGAACCTCCCTTGTGAACCTAAACCTCCAAGGAATGTTTTTCTTCATAAGTAATTTCCATTACTTCCTTTGCCGTTAGCTTAAACCTAAACCCTTTTTCAATCAAAGTTTGTGTTTTATTTCTTAAGCTAACCTTGAAATGAAAAGGCACCAATTCATCTTTGAATTGGTATCATTTATGAATTGAAAACCCTTCCTAGTGAACAATCCTAGAGTCACTATGCTATAGTAGCTTTGTCTTTGCTACCCTAGTTCATGGTGTAATAGGTTATAAATTTTGTTGATTACTCCCTCAATCAAGGAGCACCAGCTGGACATGAATCAACTGATACACCGACTGGGCACGAATCATCTATCAATCACACTAATGAAGAAGCCAGCATTTTACTTTAGGGTCAGAACCCAATTGTGGCCCTTAACCCAATTGTCCAACCTTATAATTTATTCAAGGGCAGAAGCTAACCTGGGTTCGAATTTCTTCTTGTAAGAAAAAGTGGGGGGTGGATTTTTTTTTTTCTAACATTTGTTGGGGGGTGGTACATGCCCCAGCTAACTCTGCCCTTGAATCACATAGGAAAAGCATTCACATTTGCTACTAAACTGGTGAAGGAAATAAATCTTGGCAAATTGTCAAAGCTAGGGAAACCGGTATCTACAGAAAGACCAAGGGTCGCTACTAGGGAATGACCTTATTACATCAAATGGTGCAGTTTGGTTGCACTAGAGAAAGACCATAGCTCCTCAGCTCTACATGGATAGGTTAAGGTAAAATCCTCACTTGTAGACTCAAGGTAAATATAAAATGTGTGCATGCTTGCAGTTGAGAACCTGAATTCCTTTTTAAGCTGAAGTTACTCATCAAATTAACTTCATCTATTTTAAATAGAGCTCCATTAGGATTTTAGAAACTGTGAGTGGGGAAAATAATTTTTTCCCTATGATGTAGAGTGTTAGTATTACAAAATTTTCCTCCTTTAGTTGCTTTAGTTAGGAGTTTATAAATTAAAGGGAGAACGATGTAAACATGCATTATCTAAAAAATATTACATATTTAAGAAGTTTTTCCTTTTTCTATTTTTTTTTCTCCTTCATAATATGCCTTCACCTTTCTACTTTTTTTTTTTTTTTTTAAATGTGTTGGTTTAATTAAACTTTTTTAATTTCAATTTCAGAGATATATCAACCGATATTTTAACAAAAAATATCAATTTAAAATTGATCAAAATTTAATATATATATATATATATATATATAAAGTATATTGATTAATAAATTACATCAAATATTATTCGATAATAATATTGTGATATTTGATTATAATATGTCTAATTTTAAAATATATTTAATATTAAAATTATGATACATTTAATGCAATTGTATTGAATAATATAAAATAAATGATGATAAATGTATAATTTTTTAATATTAAAAACACTATAAAGAAAATTATCATGATAATTTTTATATTTTTGTTAATCTACTAAATGAAATTTTTTCATTTAATTATAAAATAAATATAATTAATTTGTTGTTTAAAGTACTTTTTTAAATATTTTATTGATATGATACTTTTAATATATATATGTGGTGCAAGACATTCATCAAAGGGCAAATTTGCCCAGGTGGTAGGCATTGACTCGTGTTAACCGCCGATATATCTATCCTAAAGTTTCCAACTTATTGATCCATGATATTTTAATCACTGCTTTTAAAACACTCTAGTGTTACATTTTTCATAAAAGAGTGGTTCCTTGTTTTCTAAGGGATGTGTCGATCCGTGTGCAATTTTAGTATACAAAAGTTCTAATTTTTAATAAAATTAAGAGAAAATTAATACAAATAATTAAATACAATTTTTTAATGAAAAATATTAGAACCATAACCAAGTTTTTATCTTCTTTAATTAAAAATTGCACTCAAGTTAGATCCATAAGTACAAAACTAAATTTGTTCATTATGTATTTATTTTTATATTAATTTCTCTCATTAATTATTTATTATTATTATTATTATTATTATTATTATTATAGTATATTTAAAGTGTTCATAAATGATTAAAATGAAAATATGAAAGAGTAAAACTTTTGAAATTAAAAAAATTCCATAAAATGTGTAACTAGCATATTTTAAAAAAAAAGAAAGAAAAAAAAAGTCAAAAGTTAAAATGGAGAAAGAAAATAATAATAATAATAATGTGCGCCACATGTGAAGCTAAAAAAAATTGGCAACCATAATAGGGAAAAGAAAAACCATGTGTAATGGATGGTTGCTGTACGTCAATTTTTGTTTTTTTGTTTATTTTTTTTAAATAACCATGATGAGTTTTGACTTTTGAGAAGTTGGCGACATGTCAGGGAAGAGAAAAATAAAGAGAAATCTTGGAATTTTTATCAAAGTTACCATTGCAGTATATGTTTATATAATTATTTTATAAAAATTCTTAAAAAATCTGTTTTTTTTTTTTTTAATGAGAGTGCACGTCTACATAAGTCCCCTAAATTAAAATGACATGATACAATGATTGTAGGCTAATCGGGACATATGGTAAAATCTGCAGGCAAACTGGTGAACTCATGGGAGAGTTTAATCGAAATTGGGGGTGGGATCGCACAGCTACGAGTGGATGACTACATAACACGCTTCACATCTAGGGTAATTTCAAAGGCTATGAACAACTACTCCGAAGGAAATGAGTCGTTTCCGAAGTGCAGGGCACTTATGAAGGCCTGCAATCTTAAACAATCCTCAAGGGATTTCCCTTCTATAGGCATGTGCTTCCTCACCTTTTTTTCTTTCTTAAAATTTGAGAATGATATACATCTTTATCACAAGTTTCACTTTCTTAATTTATTTATTTATTTTTTACCCGTGAAATAGTTGTGTACCAACCAAGGAAAATCGGAATGCGCGTGGAGACTAGAGAAGCAGATTTACTCCTCCGTCATGGACATGGCGAAGGAACATTCTGATGCTATATCCAAAAAATGGCACAAATCATCATGGAAAGTAGCAAGACTGGTGAACTGGGGCATCCACGCCCGCTGAATATATAGTTAACAACTGCAAGGATGTATACCTTTGGTGCCTTCCTGCGGCCGCCATATGGGGTTTGATGCTGTTGGCTTCACATCCTAAATGGCAATCCCGTCTTCGTGCTGAAGTTGGAGAAGTTTGTAGAGGGCGTGCCCCAGATCCCAATATGCTTGTCAAGATAAAAGTTGTATGTGATTCACACTTGACTAATTGTGATTTGTGCAAAGTAAACTCATTAGTAATATTTGTGGCTTTAAACAAAAATATATTAATAAATTAAAAAGAATGAATTTTTCATAAACTAATGCATTGTTATAAACTAAATCAATGATGAAAAGGTTCTGTTAATTCACAATTTGAATTTTATAAGGTTCAGAGTGAGAGATTGCAAATTCATTTATCACATGTAATTAATCTGGTTTGATATGTTATGTTTCTCGTTGATTATGCTATAACCCATTTCCCAAGATTCAATCACAATAGATCAAATCAAGTTGTGTTGTGATCAAGTTTCCCAAAAGCATCATTAGAAGCCCAATAAGTATTGTTGCATCTTACCCAACCAAAACTATACAAGGAATTTATTTGTTTATCATAATAAAACATCAAAATAGAATTACACCAAAGAAAAATACTTGGTTTGTGCTACTCCTAATTTAAACCGTCCATCCTCCTTGCTACTTCTTTTGAAGATGAATGCTCAGCTCCTCATGGTTGAGATCAAACTCTCAAAAACCATGATGGAATTCTTAATGAAAACTAAAACTTTATTAAACTAAGAAACAAAAAACATAGATATCTCTTTTTGCAAAATTTGTATATGTATTTGTATCTCTTTATATCTATATCTAAATATCTTAAATATGTAATCCATGAGGTGCAGACAAATATCAATTCTTTCCTAATAGACCACGTCTCTGAATTAGAAATTCTAAAATAATAAAATAGAAGCGATTTCGCAGAGATTGATAGCTTCAAGGACTAGCATTGCAATTACGTACGCTTGAAGACTACACATGCACATGTACGTGTACTTGTATGCATCATGGCTTCTTCCTTGATCGCCTCTTAGATGCATAATTGTTACACAAAGAATGGCGAAACTCTAAAAAATTTGTTGAAATGTGTACATGTGATCATGAACGCAATGACATGATGCTCAAGATTCATGTGGGATGTGCATATAGAAGCATGATCTTCTTCCCCTTATGCTTGTAGACATTTATGCACTATATGTGACAACACTTGAGGGTCATAACTTTGAGATGAGGACACATATGAAGTGATGAAAGCGATCACGTATGATTGATTGGTGGCTCTACACTTCATGCTCTCAACTACCTTAGGCATTAAAATATTCATTATAGCACCTGAAGTGTATGTCAATCCCGTGGGAGCATGATTTTTTCCAAGGTAAGGCTCAAAATTAGGTGGTGAAGGAATGGTAAATGGTAATGGAATCTCAAAGTTGAGAAAAACAAGTTGGGAAGTAAACTAAAAATGACTAAAAAACTATGAAAGTTTACAAAACTTTAAGGTTAGAAATCTACTAGGAAGTCCATTCTCAAACCAATCCTTTATTTTAACCAATTGTTTTGTACTTAAAGTTAAGGTAGGATTAAGAGATAGAACCAATGCTTTTAGTCTTAACTTCATTCCTCAATCCTGCTAAAATTAGGATGGTGTTCCACTTAAGTGAATCCATGGAAACTATGCTCATATCCACTCTCAAGATTACTTGACTTATGGCCTTCACAACCAATAAAGTGGATATAGGCTATGGTAAAATTCCATTGAATCTCGCACTACAATTATAGGCCATTATAGGACTAATATGAGGAGTAAACTATCTCAAATTCATTCAAGGTAAGTGCTCACTCATATGGAGAATTCTTGTTAAGTTCTCTTTGATTTCGTTTTTCTCTCCTCATTCACTGTTCTTCTTCANGCCTAACAAGGGAAACATTGGGTATCTCACAAACAAGCCTGTGTTAGTGTAAGACATACTTGCAATTGGCTATCATCGTTTAGCGACATCCAATCATCGTGCGTATTTTTTGCAGTTTTTAATTCGGCAACATAATCTTCAAATATTTATCCCACTGAGTCTCCACAATTCTTTTTTGTGAGTCCATGTTTATGTAAGTAAGAGCCACAATTGCTTTTGGAAGTTTTCACTTCGAAGTGTGGTCTCTTGATTTAGTTTTTCTGATGTATGGGGAACCTTCTCCAAGTTGAATCAATTGATGGTTTTTCGGTCTAATCTATTTTCATTGATGTATTTACGAAATAACTGTCTGGTTGTTTCCTATGGCTTACAAGTCGATCTTTACACAATTTTTCCAAATACAAGTCTATGGTTGAAAATACTTCAACGCATCATTGGTAACTCTTTACACAGATGGTGGCACGAAATAAAAGCTTAAATCTACTTTATATACAAGGTTTCAACATCAATGTGTCTCCCCTTACAACACCGAACATGTGGCTCTGCTGAAAGAAACATCGCATGTTGTCTGAGACAGGTTTGGCATGCCCAAAGCTTATGTCTGCCTTTCTAAAATATTGGCTCTTATGCTTTCCCCTTGCTGCTTGCAATATAATAACATCGTTTGCCACTCACAATTCCTTAAACATACAATCAAACCTTTTGACGTCTCTCTTCAACATATGCCAAACTAATGTAATCACGAGCTTTTGGGGTTATGTTTCCTTGGAATGCGTCTTATTCCCTGAATAAAACTAAGATAATGTCAAGCTTGTGTTTCACTTGGATATTCCAAACACTCAAATGCCTTCATCAAGATGCTCTACGCACTTGTCTTCTCAACCGGTGTACATTCTCGTCATTGTCAATTATTGAACACTAAATTTCCTTTTGCTCAAATACTACGCTACATGATCCTTGACCAAGCTATCTCTCTTTGGTCTTTCCGTGTTTCCCCGCTCTTTGCTTGTATCCAACCTTCTTTTTTTGTGTTTCCACTTCCTCCAAATACTTTCCCACACCAAGCACCTTCTTGCACTAACACAGCGCGCTAACAGCAGCAGTGATCATCACTTTCTCCTAACTAGTTAAAGTCCACTACTACGGCCAGCTCTCTCTCTTGCGTGTGATGCTCTCAAGGTATGATCTTTCCTTTCCTCTCTCCCTGTGTCTTTTGACATCTCTAATATTCATCTCCATCTTTGTCTTGTCACACTCCCAACATAAGGTGTCCTCCTCTACTGTAGCATCTCATGCATTGTAACCGTCCTCAAATAATATCATCTGTCCCAAAAATTTCCTGAATTTTAACAACAAGTTTTCCATGTCACCAAAATCCGCTTACTGCATCCTTGAGGCCCACTACGTTCTGTCAAGGCTCTTAAAGATCCCAAATGGTGTGCTGCCATGGACGATGAGCTTGCTGCTCTGTCGCAACTGTACATGGGTTCTTTATACCCTCCTCCTTCCAAATATACTTGATGGGGTGGTAAGTGGGTGTTTTTCGCAATCAAAACGCATCCGGATGTTTATTTCCCGATACAAAGTCGTTTGGTTTGCAAGATTTCATCAAACGACTGGGGTTTGATTATCATGACACTTTTAGCCCCGTTGTTAAGCAACCACATTCCGAGTTGTTCTATTACCCATCATTGCCTTGAGTAATGGTTGGCCTATTTCCCAGCTTGATGTTTGATTACTACTCAAAAGTGCTATTTGATTAGCATTAATCAATCTTTTTACCACTTTTGAGTAGTAGTTTAAGGCCTTTTAACTCAATTGGCATTTAAGGTCCTTGAAAGAATTACTCATTTGGTGCAAGTTTTGTGTTTTTTTGTTATATTTTGGATCACCAAAGAAGTAATATTGAGGGAGAGCTATGAGGAAATTTGGGCAAAGCTTAAGAATCATTTGCCAAGAGCTAATCCGGTTGCTAGGAGAAAAGCAAAGAGGATCAGATGGAGCATATTTTGCTGACAGTCGTAGCAGCCACTTTTGGGCACTTCCTGAAGTCCAAATGGATGCATGCTATATACCATTTCAAAGATCAAGAAGTCACAATCAATGCTTTCAAACGGTGTACGATTTGGAGTTTAAATGAGGAAGTTGAAGCTGTTACAAGCAGATCACTCCAAATGCTGCGAAAATCACCCTTTGTTGCGAAGTGATTTCGCAGCCATTTTTGTACAGTAGATGCTTCTCCTTCTGACGAATGCCAATTTATCCGCGAGAGGAGCTTGGAACATCAAGATGGAAGTCAACTTCGCAGCCCTTCAGGAGTGGCTTTGGTGTTGCGAAAATATTTCGGCAGCCCTCCATGGTGTCTGCGAAATTTCGCGACACATTTCCTCCTGCGAAATCTTCGAGACTTCCGACAGTTCTTACCGGACATTGGGAGATATTTTCCATTAGATTTTGTTGTCTAAAATCCAAAATACTCCTTGTAGTCCTCCATTACGATTTAGCTTTTAAGTTAGTAAAAAGACTAAATATCTTTGTTATTTAGTTTTATTTATGTTAATATATATACCTCTCGGGAGCCTGTTCTCGAGAGGAGTTCCCCCTTTGTAAAAGTTTGGTAATGCAGTAAAGTTCATTTCTTCTACTGCCTTACTTCCTTAATTCGTATTATTATTCTTACTAAGTTATGAATTTTTGAGGAGTTTTCCCCAGAGAATGAGTAACTAAACTCCAATTCCTTGGGCTAGGTTGCCGGGGAAGTTAAGTGCAAAAATGCAAAGCTTTGGTGGTTTTTAGCTAGTAATGAAGAGAAGTGAAATCCTTTAGTGATTTCAATGTTTTTAGTTTTACTTAACACCGGAGTCACTAGGCACACTGTTGTAAGGCAAGTGATTTTCAACCATGAAATGCACGTAGTTTTGCCCCTTGCGAGCCTCTGGGAGGTGATTCAGGGTAGGATTCTTTCTAGAAATAGCCACATTGATAAGCTTCTTGGACTCCTAGGAGACATCCATTGTTTATCTCTTGCGAGCTTTTGACTGCGGCTATCCAAGGTTAAGGATCAACCTTGAATAGGTTATGGCTTAGTGATGAGGCTTAAACCATTGCAAGCTGTATCAGTGGACGAATTAAAGTGACTCAATGAAGGATGAATCTGTACCACACAGCTAGAGAATTAACTATAATTGAATCTCTACGTGAGGAAAGGAACATCTGACCGGAGCTATGTATTTTGCATGAGGAACACCACACAGTTGAACCTAATTTTTCAAGGAATGTTTTTCTTCTTAAGTTATTCAAACTTCTTTAAGTTTAAGACTAGTTTAAGTCTAAACCATCACCAACAAAGTTTGTGTTTTACTTCTTAAGCTAACCATGGAAATGAAAACAATACCAATTCACTTGGAAACTGGTATCATTGATATTCTTGTCACCTGTCCCAGTGGACGATCCTAAGCCACTATACCTATAGTAGCTTTTTATTTGCTAACCCTAGTGTATGGTGTTTAGGGTATATAATTTGGTTGATTAGCCCTCATCAAGACACAGCTAGACAACCAATCAATGAGACACAATTTGGGGCACGAATTAATGATGTTAAATAATGCTTTTCTTCATGGACTTTAACTGCAGGATGTTTTACATGGCCAACCCCCTGGGTATGTTGATCAGGCTAATCTTACTCATGTTTGCCGATTGTCAAGGCTCTTTACAAACAGCTTTTTGAAAAAAAAAACAAAAAACGCCCCCCCCCCCTCCCCCTCGAGCTGTACATGCGAGTTAAGGAATTTCTCTCACTTTGGGTTTAATCAATTCTAGTTTGGATACTTCGTTATTCATCTATCAATGCCGATCAGCCACAATTTATTTTCTGTATATGTGGTGATTACTTGTACACAGCGGGAATTGTTCCATTCCATTCGAGCGTTCATTTGATGCTTTGCTCATGTTTTTCCCTAAAAGATCTTGGTCCATGAGCTACTTCTTGGGTGTTGAGCGCCATTTCCACTTCTGATGCATGTTTCTTTAATCTAAACATCAGTATGGATTTCGTGACTGTTGGCAAAGTTTAATTTGGAAGGCATAAGGATTCTTCCACCCCAAGTCTTCAAACGGTCATTTATCTCATGAATGGTTCTCCTCCAACTAATGCTATTCAATTTCGAAGCTTTGATTGGTGGACTTTTCAATATCTCCAGCTCACATCGTCTCATATTCGCTTTTCGCTGTCAACAAAACTTTGCCCAATTCATGCATGCCCAACTAAACTCACTGGACTAGCAGCTAAGAGGTTTGCTCCGTTACTCTCAAATCATCAATACATCTCGGTCTCACTTTTGACGTCATCACCTCTCATCTTCAAGCTTATTCCGATGTCACTCCACCTCTTGATCTTCGGGCTTATTCCGATGCCGATTGGGCTGGTGACCCTGATTCTTACAAGTCTACTACTGCTTTTGTTCTTTTTCTTAGTGGCCATCCAATCTCTTGGTGTTCCAAGAAACAAAAGAGCGGAAGCTGTTCTTGCACGGAGGCATGATACTGTGTTGTTCGCTTCTACGGCTGCTGACACTTGGGTTTCTCATCTCCTTCTAGCTGTACCATTTTCAACAATCTCTACCATTATTGTTATAAGTGCCACATATTTGTGTGTTAATCCGCTCTTCCACAGTCGAATGAAGCATCTCGCATTGGATTACCATTTTGTTAGGGAAAAAGTTGCTGATGGTTCTCTTAAAGTTTCTCACGTTAACACTCAATCCCAGCTGGCTGATGTTCTTACCAAAAGTCGGTTCCTTTTTCTTCGATCCAAGATTGGCATTTCAGATGGAACTGCCATCTTGCGGGGGTGTATTTGAATGCTGCACTATAGGATGCTAATATTTTTGTTGGAGTATTCCTTTGCTAGATTATTTTTTGTTGTAACAAATTGTATTTGACTTGCCCACGTTTTGTGGGATATTTACTGTAACTGATTGGGATGTTTATGATCTATATAAACCCCATTCAATATGTTTAATAATGAGAAGATAAATTCAGCAATTATTTTTTAGATCTATCAGAATCTCACTTGAAGTCATTATGGAGATGTTCCATTCTCCTTGGGACCTACCTCACTAGAACATCCAAATATCTTGTTCTTTAATTCTGCCAACCTCTAGGACACCTTGATTTCACATTTGGTGCACCAGATCTTCGTCTACACCTAAAGGGAAATAAGGGAATTGTTGATTCTCATGCAGGTAGCATTGGTGATGAAGAGAAGATGTGATGGAGCGCTACCATGATGGCAAT
>JBAPGN010002308.1:0-73899 GCA_037355405.1 Vitis amurensis
TCACAAGATGACATTCGAACAAAAGCCATCCGACTGGTATGAGATATTACAACTCATTAGCAGCATTTTATGGTTGAGGCAAATGTTGAGCTTCTCTCTGGAGAAGCTAAAATTGTATATCATGTCATCTATTTGTTAATAATGCATCGGTTTTTGTTTTTGTTTTGTGTTGGAAAGGTGGCAAACAAACTTTATCTTCTTAGCTATATATCAGAAAATATTCAGCAATATGCAACAGATATGTTGTTGTCAGCTGTTAATCAGCATATTTCAGATCCAGAGCTCTCACAATCTGGTTCCAGTGATCAAAGATTAGAAGGGGAGGTACTGAATATTCTTTTTGTTTTGTTTTTTTGGCAATCCCTCCGATTTCTTCCTTTTTTCATATTAAATTGTGGGATTATAATGGTGGATATACATGGATGTTCCCATCTTGGTAATCTGATGGGGTACTTGAAAGTTGTTCTTACTTGTAACAAATCATTAGTGTTAACTCTCCTATTTTCCACTAGTCATGCAAAAAACCTTAACCTAAGATAGGACTTTGGTGAAATTATTTGTAAGAAAGGGATTGAAAGCGAGGGCTTAAAAAGAATTGAAAAGAAAGGCTCAAGAGAAAATAAGCCTGAGAAAGTTGATGACCGACCTCTCACTTAGTGATAATTATAGAAGGATAAAAGATGACATGAGAAGTTCAAGTTCTTCAATTTCTGGATCAATGTCATTGCAATAAAAACTAGAAGTTCCAATTCAAAGAGGAAGAAAAAGAATCTAAAATGGATAAAATAGAGGAAAGCCTCTTAACTCTTAATTTTGAAGAGGTTTGGAAATTGAATGCAAAGTAGTTGATACCCTTACTGCAAATTTTCCCAACAATTGAATCTTTGTACCACCACCAGCAAAAAAAACGAGTATGACAACAGATTGAAGATTTGTGAAATGACTTTCCACTGGTAACGTTGCAACCACCTGACTATATTGTTGGCATACCAACCTTTGGAGTTTGACCCATAATTGTAGGGCTTAGGTGAGTACAATACACTTCTTATATTCTTATATTGCATTTTCTTTTAAGTTTAATTAATTATTTCATTTTATACATGATAGGATATTTACTCATGAGAGTCAATATTTTTCCCTGTGAATCAAAACATGCTGTTATATGTGTGCATCTCAAAGTGGTGGATTATGAAACTAGAAAATGCACTATTGTCCCTTTTAGGACTGGGCTCAAGTGTTAAGAGTTATACTCTATGATTTGAAATTACTTGTACTCGTGGATTCAAGGTGCAGGATGATTGACCATGAGGAGCATAGCATTTTGTTTTCCTTCAATAGATCGATTAGGTTCACTTTTAGAAATTTCGTAGCTTCTTGTTACAAGTTTGCATTCACTTTCCTCTTTTGATGGTATTAGGATAGCTATTCGTTATCCAAGTTTTATGTAATGTTCATGATAATGACTATTAAGATATAGATGGGGATGAATCTCCTAATTTACTAAAGAAAGGCATGAAAGGAAATAAAGAAATCCTAAGTTACTCTATCAAGGATATTTAGGTAATTTTGCCTTTTTTTAAGGTTCTCATGTCATAATTAGTTAATATTTATTATTTGAGTTTTATGTAGAATTGAGTAAGTTTTAAAATTCTTCTCAAAGGAAGTTTCTGAACTTTCCATTATCTAAATCTATCTCTTTGTTTAGAGTTTTTATTTGAGTCTTTAGAATCTAGAAATCCTTTTTATTAGAAACCTCTAATATAAATTTTTTTTACAAAGTAAATTTCTAATTCAAAAAGAATAAGAGTCCTAACAAGTTATTGTATAAGTTAGGCTTACTTTTTCAGTTTTATTCAGTTTTTAGGCTTTTCTAAAGCCTAAAAACTGGATTGTTGTAAAACAGGATTAATGATTGATGATGAATAGAAGTTTTTTGCATAATTTACAATTTTCAATTGTAAGATTCCATTGTTTTCTTCTAATTAACTCTCCAACAAGGTCTTAATGGGATTCTAAAGTTTCCTATCTTTCTTCTTTTTTATATATATATATATATATATATATTTTTTTTTCCTGCCTTTTATTGTTTTTTTCCATTGCTATAAATTTATTCTTGTTCTTCTCCTTAAATGGTAAAAGATTGAAGTCCTAGTCCACCTATTTGATTGTAGAGAACCATCCTAAGGTTGTCCTATCTCAAGCTTCCACTATTTATTGTAGTTCTAACCATTGGGTTCTCCAAAATTATTGACAGCTTTTGATCTCAGTTTGTAAGCATGCTTTTCATTGCATGTTGCAGAAATAATATAAGATGCATTGGCAGAACACTGATAGGATGCATACATAGAAATAGATACTTCATCTTTTGTCAGAAACAACAATTTTTTGAATCATGAAGAAAAATACAAGAAGGACAAGTTATCCTTCAAGAGGAATACAGACACAAAACCAAAAATCAAGCAAAACCCTAACCACAGATCCGGAGTACAAAGTTCAAGGACTCCACCACAAGAACCTTTAACAGTGATGGGTAGGATCACTCATATCACTTTTAAAATGTACAGTCTTTTGGTATTCTGATTTGGCTGCGGGCTTTGAGTCAAAATGGGATTCCAATTTTAAAGCATGCACATGACTCATTGCAAACTTATGTACGTACCCATGATCTCGTTTAGCAATGCCTAAAGCTTCACCTTAAGTTAAAAATTGCATGAAAGACAGATGCTTTGCCCCTGTGGCTAATTGCATGTCTGGATGCCTCTCTAATTGCACCTTGTTTGTGCTAGGATATGAATCAATAGGTGCACCTCCTTTCTGTTCATGCGTCTTGGCATCTGCTTAGATTTTGTTACACAACAATTGTCATTTGGAGTAAACTGAATCACTCATACAATCCACCTTTCTTTCTGCCTGGATCCCTGCAGGCCTTAAAATTTGATCTTGATATTTCAGTGTCCTTAAACTTTAATTGATAATTGGCTTTACTAATCTTTCAATTTCCTCTTAATTATGTCATACTAATTTCTCTCTCTCTCTCTCTTGTAATTCTGTTCAGACTGGAAGCCTGGAGACATCAGTTAGTGGTTCTCAAATTTCTGAGCCTGGAACATCTGAAAATGACCCCATGAAGGGTTCACAATCTGTTCAGAACATCTCAACAGTGGAATTTCATCAAGCTCAACGCCTTATTTCTTTGTTTTTTGCTTTATGTACAAAGGTTTGGACATGTTTAACCAATTATTATTAACTTGGAGGATTATGAATTTTTTTTTTTTTTTATGTTGTGTGTGTGTGTGTGTTCTGTATTGTTGTTTGGTGATTTCGCTGACACAATTACTCTTTCCTTGCAGAAGCCTAATCTTCTTCAACTTGTATTCAATATTTATGGGCGTGCTCCTAAGGCTGTTAAGCAGGTTTATTTATTGTTTACTATGTTTTTCATAATTTAATTGTTGATAGAAAGTGTGGGTGAGCCTGAATGTGTGAGCATCAGTCCCTTCTTATTTAGGTTAATTATCTTGTGCACAAAAGCTGAGATGGCGACTGAAGTATCACAGCCTCACAATTTCTTTCTTTGATTGATTCTGTGACATGGACCTCCTTTATGTGCCAAATACTAAGAGTGTAACTTAGGCTAGTTCAAACTGAGGGCGGCTTCCCTGTCCAACCTTAGTCTGCCTGGGCTTTGTCCCTATATGATTGAGCTGGTTCCAGATTTACATCTAAGTAACAGTCCCAAAGTCGAGTTGGTTTTGGGTTGAGTCTTCAGGTAAGTCAATCTAAACTGGAGACTAGACAGCTATAGGCATCCATCATATGCAGTGGTGTTTCACACACACCTACACATACATATATGTATACATATAACTTAAATTATATTTCGTCCTAGTTAGTTTTACAATTAACACAATCAAAACTGGAGTGGAATCTTCCAACTTGGGCCATCTTTGTTTGTGGGTTGCAGAGTTTAGGTCAGAGGATTATCAGGGTTATAGACTATTTGGTGTCGCTGGTAGCTTTGTTCCTCCATTGTGGTTTAAGATTGTCCAGTTTAGTTAATGTATCAAGCTGCCATGATCATGGGATGGATGCTCTTGGTAACCTAGCTACTTTAAGCTATTAACATTTTCCCATTCTTAAATTTGTATCCCTGCAAATCGGTTTCTTCTTTGTCCTTTTCTGTAAACTTCTTTCTTTATCAAAGACAGCCATTTGTTTGGACAATAGAAATGCTTTATGACGTGTATAGAGATAGGCGAATTTCATTATTTTCCTATCAAAAAAATAGAGATAGGTGAATTTCGGTGTCAAATTCAGAGATGCCCCATCACATGGGGTGTTTAATCTCCACAAGCTCAGAAGAGACTACTTCTGGCACCTGGAACCCTACTTCATCTTTTCTTTTCATTTTACTTTTTGACATGATGCAGGCAATCCATCGTCATATCCCGATTATTATAGGGGCTCTAGGGCCATTATATCCCGAATTGCTCAGTATAATATCAGATCCACCAGAAGGAAGTGAAAATCTGCTGACACAGGTAGGTTCATTTTCTATTTTTTTTACCATTGGAATGCATTTCTACTTGGAAACTATTTTGCCTTCACACTCGGTTTGATTTTTTCGAATGACCTGTATGATGATGGATCCACTACAAGGTGCTGAAAATATTAACTGAAGAGAAGACGCCAACCCCACACCTGATTGCAATTGTTAAGCATTTGTATGAAACTAAATTAAAGGTTGTTCCATTAACTTAAGGCTTTCATAGTTTTTGATTTTTATCAATATTTGATCTTTTCCATCTTGGTTCTTACTTGGCTATTGCATTCTTGCAGGACGCCACAATTCTTATCCCAATGCTGTCCTTGCTGTCAAGAAATGAGGTATTTGTCACAATTTTCATATTTTCTTTCTCATCGATCTCTGTTACATGGATGCTTCAAAGTATGCGAAGCGCTCTTGTTGGAGATGACATGAAAAGGGGGTTGGTTATGAGATTGTTTTTTGCATGCTGATTGATCTATATGGTACCCAAGTCCAACAGAAGGATACAATAACCAAATTTCTATTCCATTAAGTTAGACATGCTACTTTAATTACACACTTCAATTTTGCCAAGAGTATGGGAGGAGAAAAATGGAAATTAAATTAGTTAACCATGTCCAAATTTCTAAGATTAGGGAGCAAACGAATTACTAAACATACACTAACATGATACTTTTCCTTACTGTCTCTGCATAAGACATCCATCAGTTATATGGTTGCATATGTTTTCAACATCAAAATATACAAAAATTAAGGATGTGATTTGCCAGCGTAGTTGATTTATTATCATCAGTGTCTATAGCTACATGAAATTGGATACTCTTTTGTGTTTTGTTTTGTTTTGTTTTTTCCTGGTGGGAAAGAAACTATTCTTCCAAAAACAATAATTTTTTATGAGAAAAATGAAGGGTAGAACATTTTTAGGGAAAAAAATGGGCATGAAAAACAAAGATCCCTGTAGTCTGATCGACCTCTGGACAAAGTCAGCAAGAGGAGACCATTAAAAAATATAAATTTGTTTATCAGTTTATGTTTTCTCTCATCTCCATGCGGACAGAAAAAAGGTTTTATATACATATTATTCAATAATCTTTGGTTTTGGGCCTGTAGCTTTCCCCATTCCCCCTTCATCAGGTGGTGCTTTTATATACATATTATTCAATAATCTTTGATCCTTGGATCTTCCCATGGATGTTGAAGATGATTTCAATAAATAGGTTATTACGTTATTCTACTGCATAGATTTTCTTTCTCTCTCTTAATAATCAAACAAAGATTCATATTGAAGACCCCTAACAAAAGTGGGCACACCCTATGCATCCATGGGTTATACAAGAGGCACCAGAAAACAAAACCCTACTAATGAAAAAATAAATAAATCAAACCTATATCCTTTTATTATTCTAGTGTATAGAATGAATCCTTCTATATATCCTTCTCTTTAACTTTGGGTCAGTTTGTGACTAACCCAATGTTCCATTTCCTTCATGGGCTTTATTTATTGCTGACTTTGAGATTATCATTCCAATTTGTTTCTTTTTTTTTTTTTTTCCCTATATTAACTTCATGCTCATTTTTTCTTTGGCTTATTTAATTACCATTTTTTCAAGGTAGGAAAGTGATCACTATCTTTCTTACTCACAATACTAGTTGTATTCAAGGTTGAAAAAATCAAGATATATTGTTGATATATCCCCGATATTTTCAGTGGATGTTAACAAAATTTCCAAAGAGATACTTCCATGTCCCAATATTTCAGGATTTTTTCACATTTTAGCATGATTTCTTTGTGTTTCAGCCGATTTTTCGGTGATTTATCAGCATTTTCCCAATTTTTCGGCCAGTCAAAGTATGGTCAAATGAGCAGCGTAGGTCAGAGCATGGTCAAATAACTAGAATGAGCGGCGTGTGGACTCGAACCTGGTTTTCCAGGTTTAAAAAGCAGCATGCCCTCCATTAGGGCAAGCATGCCTTTACTTCTTAAAGTGGTATTAATTTTATACATTCTATATTTACACCTAGTTTTATATATATTTGAAAAAATAAAATATTAAAATAAATTTTAATAAATATATTGATTTTAATTATTTATTCTAAAATTCCATTTATTTTATTATTGAAAGGATAAAAATCATGAATTAAATATAAATATAATGATTATATATATATATATATATGTATTATAAAATAGATAAATTATCATTTTAGTATTAAATGAACTTTCAAATACCACCCATTATTATAAAACATTATAAATTATATCATTTATATATCAATTTCTTCATATATCAATTATAATATATGTATTATTATTATTATTATTATTATTATCATTTTTTGAGGTTTTTCATTATTTTCATGAGTTTTGATTAATTTTTGTCTCATTGATATTTTGTGTCAAAATATCAACCGATATATCCATAAAATCAAGTTATCAATATATTTGTCAAAACGGACGTTTTCATCCTTGGACTTATATTACTACTTTAAGGAAAAGCAAGCCATTCAGTGTGCTTATAGTTGTCTTCTGAAAAAGTACCCATAATTTTCTTCTTGCTTAGAAATATTTAATGGGAAAACAACAATTTTCTATATAATTTCTGCTACATTAGACCAAATGTGCAAAGCTTTGGAGGTGAGAACACAACCATCATAAAAAAAAAAAATCACAAAAGAGACTAGATTCATGATTCTATCACTCTTTCACACCAAGATCACCCACTGCTTGCACCTCCAAAACTTAGGAAGTCTTAACTCCATCACCTTGCTATGTTGGGGGTGGAGGTGGGGTAGGAATGGTGGAGATGTTGCTTGGTTGAGGGAATATTTGGAATATAAATTTATTGGGAAAATAAATGTTATATGTTAAATACCAATTAACCTAAAAGCTTAAATTGTTAGGTGATAGGTGAACAATATATATCAAGCTTCTTTAGCCTTAGCCTTAACACTCCACCTTGTAAGCAATCTTTTTCGACTGACTTAAAAGCTTAAATTATTAGGTAATAGGTAAACAATATATATCAAGCTTCTTTAGGCTTGTTCCTAACATCCCACTATGTGAGTGACTTTCTTTTTGGGCTTGCATATGGGCTTAATAAAGATGGGAAATGAAAACTTTAAACAAATGATCTCATGTAAAATTTTTCTTTGATACCATGTAGAAGATTTTAAAAGCATGAGCCAAGCAAGATTATTAATGCTAACTAATTTTAGTGTTTCGTCATCCTTGTGTAGGTATAATTTATCATCACCCAAAAGATATTTCAAAGCTTGAAGATCCAAATACACCTCGCGAAAAAATTGAACTCAAATTCTAAACTTTACAAAAATAAAATATAAAATATCTATTCAAATGAACAAGAAGCTAGTCATCTTCTACCCTAAGTGTGCAAACCCACTTAAGTCGCATGAACTAGCAACAAACAAACAATAATAGTCTTCCACATGGTATGAAGCAACAGTCCAATCATCTCCTAACCCAAACAATATAGGATCCGACAATAAACCAAAAATAAACTTCCAAATGGAATAAACCAATATTTCAATCATCACTTGACCCAAGTGGAACATGTGGAACCAATTTGAACCAAAAGTATCCACCAAAACAATTCAAATAATAAGGACCAAAATTCCTAAAATCATAAAAGAAGTATATTTGTGTCCAATCGAACACTTCTGTCTATTTTGAAAACATTACCACCATTACAAAAAAAAAAATAGTGAATCCAACCCTACACATGTGGGCTCAAGAAATACTAGGATAGTGGCACTTCTTTGTCTTGGGATCTTATTTTCTGCCACAATCTAACTAATATGGAGATTGAGGATCTTGAAAGATTAATGTCCTTACTTTCCCATCTTCTTTTGACTCCTTTTGTTCTTGATGCGAAAGCTTGGGTGTCGTCTTGTTCAGGAGTATATTCTCAGTAAAATCTTTTCTTCTAGCCTTATCCAATTTCTTAGATTCCATTTGTTTCTATCCAGTTGCTTTTTTATGGAAATCAAGAGTCCCCTCAAAGGTCATGGCCTTTGCTTAGTAGTGTCACATAAGAAGGTAAATACCAATGATATGTTATAGTTAAGAAGGTTTTTCAAAGCCCTTAGCCTTGATTGGTGCATCTTATGTAGGAGGAGTAGAGAAGTGATTGATCATCTTTTCTTACATTGTCCGTTTACTTTGGGATTGTCACATAGGATATTCTCAGAGGCTAGGATGGTGTGGGTTCAATCAGACGATCTTTGCAATATGTTGGTGATTTCTTTCAAGTGTTTTGAGAACTCTATTAGAGGTAAGAATCTTTGGAGGATCGTGTGTCTCTCTTTGTTGTGGATTGTGTGGAGAAAGAGAAACACTGAGATTTTTTAGGATACTTGGAAGACACTGGAGATGATGTGGGATTTGTTTCATTTCTATGTTTTTTTTTGGTTTTATTGTACAAATGTTTTTAAACCCTATCCTTTGAGTGTAATTCAGCTTAGTTGGCTTTTGATATGTACACCCTAGGGTTGGGTCTATATGGTCAGGAGTTGTTATACTTGTATAGGCTTTTTGTACCTTTGTATAGCCCTCCATATATAGTGGAGGTTTACTTAGATCTTTTTTATCAGGTTTGTATATCATGGGAATGATTTCTCATCCTTCTCATGTTTTATTTATTTTCAATTATTACATTTGTTTGTTTCTGATAAAAAAGAAAAAGAAAAAAGAAATACTAGGATAGGGCTCTAATGCCATGTTAAGCTATCAATTGACATAAAAGTTACAGTTGTTAGGAAATGGGCCAACATTGTTTATCAAGCTTTTTCAGACATAAGCCTTAACAATATCATCAAAATACTAATGAAGAATGAGGAATCTTTCAATAGAGGGAAAAGAAGAAAGCAGATCATTCTTAAATACTGATATTATTAATGCAACTTGGATTAGAACAAAAGTGAAGACTCCTATCCTAGTTAAATGGAAAATTGTTTGAGTTAATGTTGATCCACAAGATGATGGCATTGCAGGTTAATTTATGTTCTATTTGTCTCATTTTACTTCTCAAACAATCTCAGGTCATGGTTATAAATTTTCATAGCTATTGTGAAATAGCTGTGGTTAAATTTTATTGTCATTAACTTCACATAGATATCTTCTTATGTGTGTGGATTTTAATTGCGATCTCAGGTTTTACCTATTTTTCCTCGGCTCATTGACCTTCCATTGGACAAATTTCAGGATGCACTTGCCAATATACTACAGGTATAAATCATTGGCTCCAGATATAAACGTGTATAACTTGTAATAAGACCATTATCTCGTCTCATTCTTTTTCAATGAGTAACAAGGCTACTAATGCTTCTACGTTTATCTGTTTGGATGCATTGTCTTAGGAAGCCTGACATTTGTTTCTCAACTTGCATTGTGTTAAGAACCCTGCCATTTGTTTGTGAACTTTTTATAATGGCTTTTTATGCTTCTGCTATCTTTGCCATGCTCAAGGAAAAAAATATAGTTCTGTTAACATTTTTATTAGAAGGCAAACATGTTAATAACGCCTATTCATGTTGGGTTTGAGATTTCACTGAACAAGTGATGGAATGAATAAATTTTGAAGAATTGCTATCCCTAGTTGATTGCGGAGTGGAGGCAAAAGCTCATTCACTTTTGAATTCTCTATTGCCAGCATATCAGATGTATTTGTTTGGTGATCATAGAGGGTGAACTATCTTGTTGGATTGAAAATTTTAATAAGCATGTGACAGAATGAAAGGAAATCGTCTCATTGATCAGCATAAGGCAGAAGCAAAAGCAAGTTGATCTTCGATTCTCCACTGCCACATATTGAACATACACATAGGAGCCATGAAAACTATTGTTGTTGATCGGTCATACTCCTAAAGCAATATAGTCCACCAGAATATCACCCACTGTTTTCTTTCAATTGTCTTTTAGAATATGCATTGCATTAAGTTCTTGATGATTTCTAGCATGGATATGTGTGATTTTCAATGCTAGATGAGATAAGATATTTAGTTGGCAGTTTTTGAAGTAAACAAAAATTGCTAAGAGTTCATGTGTTTGATGGCAGGGTTCAGCTCATACAGGTCCAGCATTGACACCTGCAGAAGTGTTGGTTGCAATCCATGACATTAGTCCTGAGAAAGATGGCATTGCACTCAAAAAGGCATATCTTCTATCTTTGAAAAGATGTTTTTGTTTTTTTTGGTTGATGAAATTTTAGTTTTGTCAGGGTCCCATATCTACTCACTGTGTGTGGCTGCTACCTTCCAAATCTGGTTCACTGTATAGGAGTTATGTGGCCAACATTTGATCTGATAGAATGATTACCATTAGTGCGTAAACCGATTGTATACCACCAATGATAAACAAACCGATTGTATACCACCACTGATAAACAAACCAATTGTATACCACCACTGATAAACACCAGAATAAGAGATATTCACTGGTCCAGGAGCACCCCCTCGAGTAAAAGCTTCCACAGCCGGTTGACCGAAATGAGGATCCCAAAGAAGAGTTCCACCCAATGCTTTATTTCTGTCCTGGTTTACAGCTATCAAATGTCTAAAAAAATGTTTGTGTTAATTGATGAATATGAAAAATAATCCAGGTTAGGATGGAAATTCAGGCAGCTTACATCAGGCTGTAGATCCCAAGACCAACCACAGGGTTCTGATTGAGTAGCTTGCTTGCTAAACCAACTCCATTAGAGGTGCTGTTGGTCAACCCAAACACGAGTTAGGTTGGGTGGAATGTGACATCCTTTTTTTATTTCAATATGCATATGGTTCTTTAATAATCTTAGAGCATGTTTTACAAATTATAGAACATCAGTAATAACTGTGAAACTGTCAGAGAAGGATAAAGTCCATAAATAGATAAGTAAATATAGGAAAGATCATATGAGGTATGAAACATTTGAAACCAGTTAAAACTAGGGTTTCTTAACTTAATTATTATTATTGGTAGTGTTATAACTTTATCCTACATATGTTATAACATCCATTCAGTGTAATATATGCATATTTCTGATACTATGAACCATGTATTAAGTTTTCTCCCAAATGACCTTACTTGAACAGGATCTGTTCTATAGGTTTTACCTCTGTATCCTTGAGTTCTAAGGAGACAGGAACTACAATCTGGTAACCTATCAAAAATATATATCCATATATATTAAGTTTTCTTCCAATATAAATGCTTTACTCCGACCTTACCCGTTGGTCAAGTTGGACTTGTGTCTCTGTCAGATTCAGTACACTCTGTGGTCCTAGCCTGGACTCCAGGTTAGATTGGTTAGACAATTTTTGTGGTGAATATTCTTGTACCTTGAACAAGTTGATTATTCAAAGGCTTATTTTGACTATTTGGAGTTAGCCAGTATGATATTGTCCATTAAGACCCTGTTAAATGATATCCTTATGTCACATTTGCAATGGGCATGCCTTCTCTAGATGGTTACAGCTTTCCAAGTCTCGGTACCGTCATGATTTCCTGTTGCATTGCATTCATTATAATGCTTTTTGTGCTGCTGTTTCATGATTTCAGATAACAGAAGCTTGCTCTGCTTGTTTTGAGCAACGTACGGTTTTCACACCACAGGTTTTGGCTAAGGCCTTGAACCAGATGGTATGTGAAAGTTGTCCATTTGCAATTCTGAAATTATTGGACTTAAAATTAATATCTTGCTTGTAGTAACCTATCCAATTTTCAGGTTGATCATACTCCATTGCCTCTACTCTTCATGAGAACAGTAATTCAGGCAATTGATGCTTATCCTACCCTGGTAAAGAGTTGTTTATTTGTCATTCATAATTTTCTTATATCTGATAGCCATAGCAAGTTCATGCTGCATATTGGTTTTTTGATGGCTTCTTATTCGATGAAAATTTGTAGCATTAGATTGGATTCTGTTTTTGTTGAGTAGGTATGGTTAAAGTATAAGCAATACATGAAATTTGCAAGAACAGTCAGGTTATACTGATTAGAATGCAGGACCCTAAAATGTAACTGAAAAAACAAGCAAAGCCTAACTATTGACGCTAACCATATTACCCAGTGGTATGCTATTCCAGTGATAACTGAAATAGAAAAAAAAGAAATAAAATGGATACTTGAGTAATGATTGTATTAGGATATCTTTTATGGGTTATGCCTGCATGCCCATCTCGTTGCAAAGGGAACTTCTCTAGTATGCATTTTTACTAGACACGATATACCTTGTTCCAAAAAACCCACCACTGATGGTGGGGTTTTAGGATGAACACCTTCTCATCTATTAATAGATAATAACATAAATTCAAGCACAGTCTGATAAAAAAAAATAATAAAAATAAAAAATAAAAATTTCAAGCACAGAGGAAAATGGACCATCCCTGAAAAAAGAGAAACCCCAAATAGGCTACAATAACTAACGAGCTATTAAAAAATATTTCTCATGTAAAACTATTAGACTGATAATGAGGAAGAATTGTGTTTCCAGTACAGAAATAGCAAAAGCCTTTTGGTAAAGACCTTTCGTATCATTAAACAATAATTATTTATACACCGCATAAGCACACTCCAGAGAGAAAGTCCTTGAGAGCGCTAGTCTCACTATGCATGTGATGAATATGATGTATAGCCTGTTCTGAAACTATAAACTGTTCCATCCGAAACTTGCAACTTTTACCTTGCCCTTACCATTGTGATTTGATTATGTAAAAGGAATTTTTTTTTTTCAGAATTGTCCTTATGAGTTGGACCGTGTATGTGATGCTAAGAGTAAGTTGTGGGCTTTTCTCAACATATTTGTATTGCATAGAGTAACCGCCTCTGCATAAGTGCACAAATGCTATATTGGATGGGTTTAGAGAAGTAAACATAAGACTCTGTTCCTAGAAACATCTTATTGTATTTGTATGTGTCCTTGTGCTTGTGTTTGGTTGTAGTCTTTAAGTCTCTGAAATAATCAAATTCTATGAAGAGGGATCAAACAATAGTTCATCACCCTTATGCTTGCTCTGTTCAGGTTGATTTTGTAATGGAGATACTCTCCAAGCTTGTGAGTAAACAGGTATGCCAACTCAAGTTGAACTTAAGCTCTTTTGAATTTTATGTTTGCATGGCCCTTGAGGCTTGGCTCAAGGCATTGGATAGGAATGTGGAAGGTTGCAAGTTTGAGTCCTGATAAGGAACAAAAAATAGAAAAAAAAAAGTGTATATCCAAAAATAAAGAAGAAATAAAAAATGTGTGTATGGGTTTATAAGTCAGTTATCAGCGTCTATGGGACAACTGATTATTTGTATATTTGTGTCGAATGCAGGTGTGGAGAATGCCAAAGTTGTGGGTCGGGTTCTTGAAATGTGTGTCTCAGACACAGCCACATTCTTTCCGTGTACTGTTACAGGTAATTGATGGTCTATTTGTGTACGAAAAATTTCTGGTTGCCTTCTTTGTAATTTCGATTTACAGCTTTGTCTAAGTCATTTACTGCTTGCAGCTACCAGCTCCACAGCTTGAAAGTGCTCTGAACAAACATGCTAACCTCAGAGGTCCTCTTTCTGCTTATGCCAGCCAACCAAGTATAAAATCATCATTGCCTAGGTACAGTTTTGAAGGTCCTTTCTGCATATTACTGCATTATCTGTTAATGTGAAGATTATTGTCATATTGTTAAATTCAGTAAATTTTAGAAATTTCGGCAGTTATAATGAATTATTTTGGAGATGTCATAACATACTGTTTTGTTTGAAAAGATTGGGAAATGCCTCACTGAATCATTCTGAATAGACTTCTAACATGCTATTTCAAGTTTTAAATTAAGAGGATTTACATCAACTATAGAAACACAAGTTTTAAGCTTCAATCTAATGTTGCACTCGCTCACAAGTGGGAATCTTGTGGAACTCTCGAATGTATATGGTATGCTAAACAGATGTCATCCCCTTATGCTACTCTTTCGCATCTTGTTGTGTTGACACATTGGCCTTTTCGTCCTAGAGGTAGCATTGGCTGTGTCGTTTCCATGACTATATACAACCTCTCAGATAGGAAACAGTAAAATTCAGGCTTCTGATAAAAAATCTTGATTCAAGTTACTTAGAAGGCATTGGTTAACAGATTAGGATTATAATTGGCTAAGTTATAAACCTTCTTGGGTATAATTTTGGGGTTGTATTCTCTCCATCAATTGAAGACAAAGCAATGAATATTAAACTTGTAATTTCCATTTAAATGGGTGTTTCACAGTGTGAGGATTGAAGTTCTAAATATATTTCACGAGTTTCATGCAAAATCATTGAACATTTTATGAAAAGGGGATGTGTTTCTATGGTTCAAAGATGAGGATGAAACTCATCAAATATGGATATTATTATGGTTATCATACATTCATCTGGTTATGATGATAAGAAACATCCGTTCACATTGTCGTCTTTATTTACTGTTTTAGTTTCATGTTATATTTGGCATAAACATTAATTTTAGGAGGCTTAAATTTTTTTCTGTCAGTTGCAGTAATATAAAGAATTAAGTCATTTAGCTTTTGGGTGTTAATTTTGCTGTGTTCACTTCATTTTCAGTGTTTTTTAGCATTAAAGCTCCCAAGGCTTTGTTGTATTATGAGTTTAAGAAGCATAGCTCTTTCAACCGACTGACAATGTGGAATTGCTATTACCATTGCTTATTCTAGCTGAATCAAGAAAATTTCCATTGTTTAAGTTTTTGTCTCTGGTAGGATTGGGCCCTCACCTTTTGTTTTTGATGAACTCATTGAGTTTGCATTTTGGCAGATCAATTCTCATAGTTCTTGGTCTGGTAAATGAACCCCACATGCAGCAATCACACCCTCCATCATCTCTGCATTCATCAGACACAAGTTCTTCTGTTCATGGAGCAACTCTAACTTGATAACTGGGCCTTTTGAGTTCAGAAATTGACTGATAACACCATAGCGGCTGTCAAAAAGACCAAAGTTCAAGCTGTTGAAAAAGAAAGTTCAAAGACTGCTCACACAGCGCCTAGTCACTCAAGCAGATTATTTGTCCACTCACCAGTGGAACCTGGATGAGTTTTTGTGGAATGTATATAAGCTTGAGGTGAAGAATTGGTCCAACAGAAATTTCCCCCTTTCTAGCTGCAGTAGGGAATGTATCATAGTTATATATATTTTTTTTGTTCTGTTCTCTCTTTCGTTATTATTTTGTTTTTATTATTTTAATTTTTTATGTTCATCATTCCAGGCCTTGTTCAGGTGAAAGGGTGTATTCTGTTGGGTGGTTAGCGTAAAAAAAGAAACATAGTTGAAGTCATTGACCGTTCTCTTGACTCTGTTGGACGTTGATCCCAAATGAAAAATGATTATAGAGCCTGTGTTGATACCAAGATGTCTTTGCATTGGGGCTGTGTTGAATTGTGCCCCCTTCCCTAGTTGTAAAGAGGCTGAATTGTTCCCAATTTTCCTTCGGCCACCTAAATGCAAGATTTGACATGTAGCTGTTCATTGTTATTGATGTTTTTTTTTCTTCTTTTTTTTCTTTTTTTTCTTTTTTTTACCTTTTAATAGAACAATGGGTTTGTAGAGGGTTTAGACGTTTTCCTCCTCTTGGAGGGAGAACGAGAATGTCGGTGGGATTGTGGAATGAAAATGCATCCATGGGAAGGATTACTACATGAACAGTTGATTGAAAATGAAATACATACATTAACATGTGACACTATGCTGTGATTTATGCGGGTCCATGTTAGGCAGCAAAGATTAAATTCTGTTGTTGTCCAAACTAAAAGTTATTGCTGGTGAAAAAGGCCACGCCTCTAAGCGCTTGAGCCTTTGTTCTGTTCTTATATATATAATGCCCTTGTGTTGAGGTAAATAAAAATGCATTGAAAATGACATACAGATGGAACGATAAAATTCACAGATGGAAAAAAATGAGGTGACCATGCCCAAAGCAGCTACATGGCTAGCTGTTTTGCTTGACTTGGCAAGCGGGGGTGTTATCACAATGATGGTGAAGACGGGGTACCATGTGATTGATGTACTACGTCGGAGTACACTGGTCCACGCCTTCCCGTCAATTGAAGTGAAGCATACAAGTAGAAAGACTATGCTGTTTGGAAGCAAAGCAATTCTAAGAGCAACTAATATTAGAATCAAACATTCATTCCTGTTTCTTTGTAGTCATGTCCAGGTATTAGTCGATTTCCCACAACTCAACAGATATATGGTATCAATGCTATTGTTTTGCCATGACGTTCTTTGGTAGCACAGAATTAGTGTATTATTGCTTCAACTGATGGCTGTAAAATGATACCATTTCCAGAGAGAACAAAAATAGAAGGATCCGCATATAAAATTGTCAAATGCCCCTCGCCAAACCTTTCTTGGCAATTTTAGTATGAAATAAACAATGTAAAGACTGTTAAATCCCCTCCAAATATGAAAGTCCAAGTTGCAAAGTACAATCCCCAAACCAGAAATGCTACTTAAAAGTCCATTTCGAAATCTGAATCACTATATTTCCCAGGTCCTGGCCTCATCCCATTCTGCCATTTTGGGGGAGTGGGGTTTGGGTTGAATTGTTTCAGAAAATTTTGAGACAACCAACACCCCGGTAGAACAAGCACCAACTCTACAACGAGAAACAAATCTTCTTCCTGTGAAAGAATATCATGCAGGAAAACTAATACAATAAAAAATCATGAATCTTCTATTTGTTTGCTCCTATCAGGTATTTGCCAGCACAGCTGCCGCTGATGATGATGGCAAATTGTTGTTGTGATCCGCCTGAAAATGAGGTATCAACCAACATAAAATGATAGCAGCAACTGCCATGAAAAAAATTCAGGGGTATAAGGACACTTTTCTCCATAAAGGGTAAAAGAAATTGAGTGGTATAATACTGTTAGTCACATAAAACTGTAGATCCATTGAGAATATGGGAATTTCCTTAAAAAGAATACCATGATTTTGTTTTCAATGGTGTAATTAAAAGAATAAACTGAGCAAAAAACAAAGCATCTTGAAAATATCACCACCCAGATAATCAAAGAGCTATTGGTGTCTTTTTCTCTTATCATCATTTTCTGAGTGGGCAAGAAGCTTTTAATTTTTATTTTTACTTTAATCTTTATATTGTTATTTTTTCTAAATTTTCTTGGACAGGTCAATCTCCCCAACCATCAAGCTTAAAACTTACAAATATGCACGAGTTGAAAGTGTATCAACGCTTTCTCATAATTCTGACCTGTTTCAAGCTCCAAGTTTCAAGATTACAGGTTGAAGTTCCATCATTTAATGGGGAGAACGACATCTAGGTTCTTCTGAAGTAGCCAGCCTCTGGGGTAAACAAGATTTCGAGCTTCCAAATGAAGATGCCAGTTCATTATCCTTGAACAACCAGCAGGTGTCCCTTCCATTTGACTTTCATCTTCCACCAGTTGCTCTATAAATGTGGTTTCCTGTGAAAAGACAATGTCAATGTACCCTGGATTTATGTAAGCATAACCAAAATTTGCGACGAAATGATGTGTACTTGGAAACCCTCCTTCACTGTGTCCAACTGTTGAATTGGAGCTGAAGTGGGACGTCGCCATTTCTTTGGATCCCACAAGATGGTGCTGTTGAATGCAAATCCTGACATATCAACATGAAATCTCCGAAGTCTCTTACTTTTCTCATTTGTGTGCCATCCAATTACTTGGCTTCCATTGCAGACAGGACCTTCTAATATTGCCTTGTTTTTGCTTTGTGCAAGCATGGCAACAGGCCATGTGCCAAATCGGCTATCAATCACAAGTAGATCAACATTATGGATTAGCAAGAAATAGGAGGAAACTCAATCAAGAAAAAATGGTAAAATTCATGATGAAAACACCAGGAATTTTAATCAAACTTAAGAAAAAACTAGATTCAAGCAGTTGGATTGAAAAGATTTGAGAACTGATTTAGTATCTTCTCGTATATCTTCATTTTATTTGAGATAAAACAACTTTAGACCAATTTTAAAATGATGGTCTGGTAGGGATATGAAGGAGCTTCCCTTATGAAGATTCAGTCTTGTGATAAGCACAATAGAATACCTTCTCTAAGCATCTGACACTAAGATTCTAGCAAAAAAAAAAAAATCCAGATGGGAGAACCAATAAAATGTAAAACATAAAATCGAATGCATACAATATAAGTACTAAGACTAATGTATATTGCGTGCAATGCAGAAACCATAATGCAAAAGTGAAAACTTCAAAACTCAAAAGGGAGAATACAATACTTAAAAATGCAGAAAGCCAAAATGTAGCTGGAGTTTTAGCCTTTTATGTGAGCCTCAAGATCACAAGCAATATCATATGAACAAAGAATCAGATCAAGTAAACCAAATCCAATACAAATAATGAAGAAAATGAAGGATTACCACATAGAAAACGGAATTCTAAGGGACCAAGGGTGATAAGCATATTGATAATACGAGCAGAAGAAGCCATACTTCAATAAATAAGGTACATAGAGGAGGCAAAGGTTTGACATAGCAAATTCCAACAAACAAAAAAACATCACATCCAACTAATATGTTGTACTGGTGATGAAAATAAAAGCACATCATAGAAACTCTAATAAATCAAATCAACTCAAATTAAAGCTTAAAATACCTGATCTCTCTCAAACTCTTAAACAACTCAAGGGAATAGATATTATCATCATCTGCAAAATATACAATCCCATCAAGCTTATGGTGCTCAATGTGCTCGAGAGCTGCGTTCCTTTGGTGAACTCCCCTGTCCTTTACGTTGGTAGAATTCTTAGTGCACACAATATGCCTATACATAACCCCCGTCTTCCTCAATATCTCAGCAGTCTCCATGGAGGCCACATTCATCTCCACTACCATCCACAAAATTGGCGGAGGCACCAGCCTAAGCACCTGTCCCAATCTATTCAAGTAAAACGCCTGAAGCGCTCTGTTATAGGTCGGCGTCACCACAATTATCTGCTTTTTAGGTATAAAACTGAATCTCTCTTTCGTCTTCGATTGCCGCTCCACCCCTAAGTTCACAGTATCCAAGACAAAATCCTCGCGCTTAACAACACTCTCCGGATCCAATTTCACATTCACCGGCGACGGCTTGATCTCGAACGAGAAATCCTGACTTTTAATATCTTCTACTTCGCCGAATGGCGACATACCTAACAAGAAACCGAGCAAAAAGAACACCAAACACCTATAAGCCGATCGCCGCCAAACTTTGCGAGAGTACTTCTGAAGAAAAGCTCCGGCGACGAATCTCCGGATGCCGACACCGTATGAAGAGAAAAATGGCAACGGCGACGAGCATTTACCGTTGGACAGAAGCTTCTGTGAAGGAGATGACACCGAAAACGAAGTCCCACCATTCTGATACGGACGGTCATGATAGGCAGGCGATTGAGTTCTTCTAATTGACGCCATCAACCTGATCACAGATCATAGAGAAACTCCGTATATTCCACTACATACTGTCATCAAATTTCTGAAACCATCAAATGGACGCCCAAGATTAATCAACGTAGAAGAAACTGAGACAAAACCCTTGGATAGAATCCAATTCTAGTGGATCCTAAACAAAATCCAGGCGATCTACTCTGAAGATCGAAAAGGCAGAAGAATTGACTCCGCAAAGTTACGAGAGATAAGAGGGGCGGCGGAGTTTGGGAGAGCAGGTTGTGGGTCTTGTGAGTTGTGAGTTAGGAGTTGTGACTAGAGTGCGCCGGTAGACACGGGACACGCGGTGGGCTGTTGTGGATGGTGTACAGATCTCGGATCTCCGTAGTTTTTTTAAAAAAAATTATTAGAATTCATATTATGATTTATTTCAAATTTAGAAAGTATATCTTGAAAGTTGAAAGTCGAAACTATGATTTTTAATATATATTTAAAAATTAAATTCTTAGTTTTTATAAATAATAAAAAAATTGAAATTTTAAAAAATAAAATAACTATTTTAAATAATAATTTCACAAAATATCTATAATTTATATTTTATTTCACCAAGTTGTTGTATTCGCATGTGAATCTCCACGGTAGGCTTTTTCGCAACCTTTTAATGGGAATAAATGGAACTGTTTTAATTCAATAGAAAATATTTTCTTATATTAGATTATGTGCATTCCTTCTAAATTAGATTTTGACCTTGCCAGTTGCCACCAAGTCAAGCCAGACAACTAGACTTGCTATTGGGTGCATCTGCATGATGCTGGATTCCTGGCTGGCCTGGATCGTACGACCTGTCAACAAACAACACCTATCATTACTCTTCCAGTTGGCAGTGGGAACGACCATGCGTAGCCATTTTGACAGAGGCGAAGGAACCCGAAGAAATGGATGATGAAATGTCCAACCACGTCGACAATCCACTGTCCGATTTTAACGTTGATGTCTCTTCTCTTCGCCGCCGATGCAGAGTACTCCGTCGGAATTTTGGCAGGGACAATTGTGTTTTTGGATTCACCTCAACTCAAAAATTAAACTTTGTACCATATACGCCTTACGTGGGAGGATATAAAATAGGGGAGACTCGTATATCTTCTAAAACTATTTTCTATGATAAACTTTTTGTTGATAAATATTTTTTTAATGATTATTCTGAAAATTTTTATTTAAAAAAAATTAAATTTTAAAAAAAAATATTCTAAAAATATATCATTTAAACAAAATAAATTTGACATATTTTTAATTATTTTTTATATATGCAATTTAAAAAATATATATTTTTGAAAATGTTTGATTTTTAAATAATAATAATAATAATTTATTTTTATTTTTTTTGAAAAATTGTGTATTTTTTTCTAAATAACTAAATTATATTAAGATTTATAAAAGAAATAAAATTTAAATTAATGTTTTTCTACTTTAATAATAAGCAAATGTTATTTATGAAAAAATAAAAAATTTATATCCTTATTCTTAATTTTCACATTTTCTTTAAGTCTTGTCCTTAAATGATGAATTTATATGTACCAAATGTTAATTTGTGGTCCAATGGGTTCAAAACACAATTGTCCCGTTTTTGCAAGCACTTGCATGCCTTGAATTGTGACATGCAAACTTACTTCTGGCTTGACTTCCGGCAACTAAATGGCATATACCAGTATAAAACAGATTCTAACACCACAGTAAATAAGCTTTAATTTTATTCCTGATTCAATCCCAGAATGGGTATTTGATTTTATACAGATGTCAGTCCTGCAAGGATGGATTTCTGATGGTTTGCTTGAGGTACCTGTGTTCCTATTTTATCTTCTCTTGCAACTCTCAAGCAATCAATGGCTGTTATGGATCACATTGAATCATGCTGGGAGGTGCTGTCGGGAGAAATACCTTTAACAATAAGCTACCCTGCAAAAGATGGGATGCAATGGCAAATTGAAACGGGATATGATCCCAAGAAGACAAGTTGGAGTTACCATCATGGTGGGATCTTGGCCTGCAGGCTTGTCCTTTTTCTTTTCCTCATCATTCTTTCTAATTTATTGACTTCATTTTCTGTCAGGCAAAGCAAATTCTCAATGTTGTGTTCAAAATTGGATCATAATTTGGTGAATCCAAAAAACTTAGCTGATATTTAACATGATTGTTAATCTGGTATGCCAGCAATGTTTTTACAATTCCGATCATCTGTTTTAGTTGAACTTCATCTCTGAAAAACCCACCAGAGATATCTATGATTTAATGCTTTGAGTGCAGACATACAAGTGAATTTTAGCTTTTTTTAATTAGTAAAACTGGCTTGGTTGATGGGGTTTACGCATGAACTGTGTTTGTTAATAATTATTGCTTCAATTCTATTATTAGCTCACACTTCTTAAGCATTGTGGTCAGGGCCTTTCCTTTTTCCCCACTCCACATCAACATCCTTGATGAGAGTGTAGATGAGCAGGGACCCTTTTTCCTCTTTTCTTTTTGCTCCGCACCTACATCCAATTGACGGGAGACAGGATAGAAGAGCAGGTGCCCTTTTTCTTCCCACTCAGCACCAACATCCAGTTGATTCAGGAATGCCAATATCTTGGATGTGGTAATTTTTCATCCATCATCCGCATGATTTTGATATCACTGCCGTGAATCTATCTACCACTTAGGTGTTAGATTCTCACTCAATATGGCCCACTTTTAAGATTAATTCTCAGCAGTAATGACTCTTGGGGGCACTGGATCCGGGTCACAATCATGTGCACATTGATAATATTTTAATGGACCTTAAATTAGCTAGTGGATTTTGTGACTCACGTTTTTTAGTTTAGTGGAGTTAGATTGTGTGGTTTCAAAGAATCTGGCTGATGTAATGTTCCAATAATCAAAGAGCCATGGGCCTATGGCTCTTCTGTAGCAAGTTTATTGCACACGGCTGAATTGATCCACTCATGGAGTCATGATGGATAAGTTACTCACTCCCTCCGACCATGGCATTCCAGCATAATTATATGCTCAGCAAATTATACATCATCATATTCCTTTTTGTCTTTCATCTCCTCTTTTCAAGGTCGAAGTAAGAGAATAAAACATTGTGCGAGTTCTTTTGTGGTTGTTAATTGCTGCCTATATCCGTGTGTATCAGGAGAAGACAAGCAATTGATCTTGCAGAGGGCTGTTGGGTGGAGTAATACGACAGGAAGGTTAGGAGATATATTGGTTGATGATGCTGAAGGATCCTTCAAACCCATTTATCAGTCCAATGGAAGGGATAATCTGATGAAACCTCTTGGTAACAGATCATTCTCTTGGATTTGCAGTTGAAGCTCTCTGACAAGCAAAAAAGGGAAGATGTGAAATTGAGAGACTGAAACTTAAAACACTGTCACAGATTCTTTTAGCAGTTCAGGTTTGAACTTCCGGTTTTGTATAAATTAGCTGAATAGCATCTGCTATACTGTATCTCCCTTCCCATAGGGAGGCCCAATTGGATTTTATTAAGCAGTGGAATAAGATCCATGTTCCAGTGTGATATGCCATGTTAGATACAAGAAAAATGGTTTTAACAACTTTGTATGTATGAACTCCTCTTGATTATATGAACACGTTTTAAATTCATCACAGCCATGTCAGCATTTCAATTTTTGGTTTGGCTTAATTAACTGGTGAATCATTTTTTAAAGATGCCATGCCAACTTGGCATGCCTTTTTCTGCTTTGCTCCTCTAGAGGTTATCCACAAGAAGCACTAAAATCTACCATGAGAGGATATGAGCACTCACTCAGCCCATATCATTAGTCCAACTCAATGATCACCCCTTTAGATGGTCTACAGTAAACAACTGTATTAGCTTGGGGATTCATTAAAAACTATAAAATAATGGAAACAAAATATGATAATATTATTGAAGCTAGTAACTAGAGTCGTTTTCAAATTAAAGCCGTTGTGGTTTTTAATCTTTACCGGGGCCTACTTTAACCCCTAGGAGAGTTGAAATCGCACAAACTATTTATTAAGTTATATAGAAAATAACAGAGATACTCTTTTTGAGTCGTGTGAAAGTTTGCACCATGAAGCAAATCAGCAAAGCAAGCTAAGTATATTTCTTTCCCCTGGAAAGGAGTCAAACCAGAGGTACCCAACACATCACACATGAGGTATTGGGATGTGGAGCAGTCCACGCCTAACCAAACTGCAGAAACAAACCCAGCAAAACTACTGCCCAGCTGTAGCCTGTGGGAATTGTAAAACCCAGAGTCCCACAGACTTCCCTCCCACGGTTTTCTTCAATAGTCCATAAATGATCTATGAATCATCCTCTCTCCGTCATTCCATATGTGCTCTCTGAGTTTTCTTTCACCTGCTCACTAAGAAAATCTTCTCTTATCTGATCAATAGAACCTAAAGATGGCGCCAACAGTAGCAATGATCATACTTCCGCGCCACTCTAAATCAGTAAATCCTGCTTCTCAACCCTTCGCCAAGACAGCTTTCCATGCTAAGATTGTATCTGGGAATTGTATCTCCAGCACCTGCTTGCTACAAGGATCAGAAACTGCCCTCAAACAACTACAGCTACATGGTTCCCCAACTTCAGAACCCTTGGCAGGGAGATTTCACAGAGCCCTTGAACTGAGCTGCTGGTCTTCCTAATTACCATTATCAATTCTGCTGTTCTTGTACATGGGGGTTCTTTTTTTTTTTTTTTTTCACTTTCTTAGGACCGGTTGAGATTCGAGGGCAATAAATCCCAGCTTACTTTTCTTGTAACGTCCTAAATAAATGCATATTTTTCTTGTCAATTGCTCACTAGCCACCAAAAGAGAAGTGGATGATAAAACATTGGGGGTATGGTACAGGCATTTCATACATTAAGAATTTTATCAAAGCTAGAGGCAGTGTGGGGAATTCAAAGGACCAACTTCATAGTCTTCCAAAGGTTGGATTTAAGTCAAACCCGTTAACAGATAAAGATAAAACTGAGAAAGGGTTGATCACCTCAAAGAATTTCTTTCAGAAGAAAGCAATACTGTCAAGCGGGCATCTGGACCTAGCCCCAAACTCTGTAACAGTACTAGCACACAAACACATGATATCCAAATCAAAGCCCAGCCATAAGGATTAATCCAAGACCAAGAGATGCAATGTTCTTCAATAGAGTCCTATCAGTACAATATGTTTTATATAGTTTCTAGAATAGGAGAATTTTAATTTTATAGAAATAACCACAAATTAATACAAATTTGTGGTACTTCTTTCCCTCAGGTTAAAAAATAACTCATTTCTGCATTGAATATAGAGCAGCAACAGGTTCAACTGTGTAAATTACACCAGCGAAAGATCTCCAGCTGGAGTATCTCTATTCATTAGCTTAATCCAAGATTCATTAGCCTCGGTGATGACTTTTAAAGCATAATCCTGTTTGTGACAACATAAAGTTTAACATTTAAAATCAGATGTAAAAGATATTGATGCTGGAAAGAAATCATTACATTTTATATTATACATGGAGCAAACAGAATAATGGTGATTCAAGCTATTAATCTACATGCTGACAAATTGGATGGTGTAGATAAGCACAGTTGTGCCAATCCATTTATCCATGCAACTGTAGATAAAAGGTGATTGGTAGGATAACTAATTTTTTCTGAGCACACAAAAAAAGCCCTCCTATTTTTAGTGATAATGTGAGAAGCCAATGTAACATAGTTGGTGAATTTGTTGAATAAAGCGTGACCATATAATAAAATGATAGAAAACAAACGATTAGGTTATATTTTGATGCTAGCCAACAACAAATTGACCCATCAGAATATGCAGTGCCAATGCAAGGTCAACCTTAAAAGGCATACCTTTTCTTTCATGTTTGGAATCATTTTACAATCTGTATCAAGGAAAGCTGAATTCAACTGGACCTCATTGTACCCTTTCATTCATTTTTGAGTCGTTTTGTTGTTCTCTTATTTGCATTGAACAAAAGACAACTATTTTTTTCTCTTTGACAGGTAACCTTTCTTTTAATCATTCAACCCATCTCAAGGGCATTTTTCTTTTAATTTTTATTTAATCTGGGCAGAAAAAGAAAGAATAAAAACCCACATGTAAAATTAATTTTAGCAACACAACTGATTCAATGAGCATACAAATCAATTTAAAATTATGCCCTGAATGTAGGTTGAGCATTTACCAAATTTAACTCCTGTCAGTTGTGCATAAACAACTTTCAGCTGGCAGGCTTTTACGTCACAGGAACTTCATTGAGATAAGAGTTCTTCACAAGAAAAGAGAATTTTCATACTTATTGTCCAGCCAATCAGATTTCTACACACATGCACATAGCAACATACTAAGACCCCATAATCTTATATAGCAGTATTTCTTCAGAGGATTTGGAATTTCTGGGTTCCAACTAAAATCAGAAGTTTATGTCCTAATAGTTGACCCCCGGAGGAGCTTCAAAACACAATTGACTTGCTTCCCCTAGTCAAGTCTGCTGACCTTTATGTACCAGAAAATGGTGGTTTAACTTGTTGGAATATAGAAATTTCAAAAGGTGAATGAAGCTGAAATTCCTAAAGTGTGAGATTTGAGAGTATTTGATCCATCTTCCTAGCAATGAAAACTGGTTTGGATCGGGATTTGAATTGATTGGAGGTAGCTAACTTGGTATTAAAGGAAGAAGTTTGAAGAAACGTCAAAGAAGAACTAAAAAGCAGAACTTGGCAATGTAAGATGTTCATGCAAAATTTGGCACGACCATGTGAATTGGGCCAGAGGAGAAAAATATGCAGTAGATTAAGGAATGAGTTGACATGCTCATGTGAAAGTTCGCATGTAGTTGCGAATTGGTCCAAAGAAGCATTCCAACTTGTTGCTGCCAACCAACTTGAAATCTCGCACCACCATGTGAAACTGCTGGTGCTCGTGTGAAATGGCTAGATCTCATGCAAAAATGTTATTTTTGGTGTCAAATTCAAGATTCTTGAATTTGGAAGATTCTAGAAGACTAATAAAATGTTGCCAAGTATCCACTTGACCTTGGCCTATAAATAGGAATTTGACACTCTCGTTAAGAATTTTGCACTTTTGGATTCAAAGCTATTTTAAAGATTTTTTTCTCCATCTCTCTTACTAGAAAATTTCATTTTCTTTCATTTTCTCGCTAGCCAAACATGACTTGTGAGATCAAATCTCCAAGTATGAGTAGCTAAATCTCATTTTTCTCAGAGGAAAGAGGATCTACAGGTGAGATCTATGATGATTTAAAGAAATGAAGTTTAATTTGCAAAGATATTTTGATCCAATTGATGTGGCTTTTTTGCCTCTTGTTATACATTCTTGTTTATCTATCAAAAAAAAAAAATTGATAATTAATTGAAATTTGAGAATATTTCTCTTCAAATTTTTTGATAGGTTGAAATTTGAAATTTGTTTTCTCTTCAAATTGTCTTAATTAACTATTACAATGCAAACTAAGTAAATTCATTAAATTCTTAAAACTATATTTAATGAAATTGAATAGTTGCATTGTATGAATCATTGGAAGATGATTTAAGATGAATGAAATACATATGAATTGAATTGCTCTTTTGGATTAAATCACCTAATTTGAGAAAAAAAAATAGGATGTAAATTTAAAGCTAAATTAAATATCGGTTTAGGTGAGATTTTTAAGTCTTCATCCTAACTTGATGAATAATAAATCTTGTTAATCTTTTCACCATAGAAATTGATTCCTAGTGATTCTAGAACCTGATAAATAATTTTTCATTAATAAATTTTTTCTCTATAATCCTTCAATTACAATCAGATTTTCTCAATTTCCATCTCAAACTTTTCCACCATCTCATTTTCTTTTATCACCATTTCAATTTTATCCCTCTTGATTGTCAAACATCTTCACCATCCTAGTGAATGACACCTAAAGCTGCTATACTACTATAGCTTTTGCTAAAAACCCCTTTTGATTGGGCAAAAGTTATCTCAACATAGTTAATTCCATTCTATCACTTTAATTCCACGGTTTAACTAGGATTACCACCATGCTAAAAACCCCTTTTTCATTAAAGTGATTGTCAAACTTTTTCTTTTTACTTTATTAATCTTTTTTATATATAAAAATTAAATAATTTAAAATATATACAAATTTCTTAATAATTTTGATTATATTTTACTTTCTTTTTTATTTTTATAATAAAATCAAATATAAAAAATAATTTCTTATTTTATTTTATTTTTTCCGAATACTCTCTAATAACCAAATATAACCAAAAAGATTTATATTAATTTATTTGTTTTGTAATATATTTTAAGTAAAATATTATTATTTAATATTTTTTTAAAACATTATTATTAATTTTAACAAAAAAAGCCTTTGTTAATAATATATATATTGTAGTACTAGTTTTTTAATAACAAAATAAAATTTATGATTTATTACCATACTGGAATTCATGTTATACAAAAAACATTTATTTTTAATTATTTATTGGTTTAAAAATGTTTTTTAAAATTTTTATTAAGACTTTAATTAAATTTAATTGATATTAATATAAACTGATTTTATAATTTTTTTTATACTATCAAAATAAAAAATATTTTAAAAAATAAGATTTATTTTTTTGACTTAAAAAATTGTTTTTATAGTCTGTTAATAACACTACAGCATCGGGGCTAGCCCAAAGATTAGTGGCAATTGGGACACTGCGCTACATTAATAGTAACAAGTCCGTTTCGAGGAGCCCTAGACCGCAGTGGGCCCTCGGTGATCGGAACCCATAATCGAGTCCAGTTTTTCTCCTTTCTGCAATCGAAGTTGCTTTGAACCCTCTCAAACCGATCTCCGCCAACATGAGAGTAAGTCTCACGAGCTTCCTCAAATGAGTTTTTCCGGATTTTCCTCTTGCTTATTCAATTGATGCATTTTATTTTTCATACATGTGTTTATGTATGCGTACATGGTGAAGATTGCAGTGGAAGGGTGCATGCACGGTGACCTAGATAATGTGTACTCAACTCTCCGGCATCTGGAGGAGGTTGAGAACACCAAAATCGATCTTCTCATTTGCTGCGGTGACTTTCAGGTACGTATAGCTTCTACTATTGTCTCATATTTGATTCGCTCATTAAGAATTGGATTCCATGTTGCAACTTAGCGAATTCATTTTGAAATTTGAAAGAATAATCGTTCTTTATTCTTCATTTGAACGTGTGAAGAATTTCCTCGATCAATTTCCATGTAAATTATCCTGTGCACATTTATAATTGAAAATAGGGCCATTCCAAAGAATTTTCGCCACAATACAAGTCATGGATATAATTATTGTGTTAATCATTAGGAGTTCCTGAAACTGAGTTTATGAAGTCGGTTGTGCTGGTTCTCTTTTTCTTTGGGGGGGCGTATTAGTTGTGATGGATGGGTAACTTCAAATGCTATTCAAAATACAAGGAAGCCACTCATTCAATTCCATTTGAACGTCCAAAAAAACACCTGTAAAATTAAGATTGTTTAATTTTCCTATCAGAATAACTGTAATAGCAGCACAGAGACTCAATTTTGGTATTGAAAAATCATTGATGAAAGTTGTTGATCCCACAGCTGCGAAGAGTTATCTTGATAATAGTATATAAATTTTATAGTAGACAAAGTGACATATTGCTGGCTTTGGGAAGGGTTGTTTTTTGTGCATCCTTTTGGACAGACTTTTGTTTCAGCTGAAAGACAGTGAGTGTATCTTTCTTGTACGTCTTGGCCACTATTTTAGCACCTCTTCGTAATACAAGTACTTATCAAAAAAAAAAATTGCTGGCTTTGGTAAAAATTGCATACTGAGTTGATTTCTTGATGGAAACAGGCTGTTAGGAACAAAAAGGATTTGGAGAGTCTAAATGTGCCACCAAAATACAGGAGCATGAACTCTTTCTGGAAGTATTACTCAGGACAAGAAGTTGCCCCATTTCCAACTATATTCATTGGTGGGAATCATGAAGCATCCAATTACCTGTGGGAATTGTGAGTAACTTCATACTTTCATTTTCTTATACTGGGAGAATAGAATAACTTAAATAAAGCATCTAACAGAAATAGGGCGCAACCAAAGTACACAGGAGATTAACCCTTTCTTTTTCTTTTGCCTTGAAACAAATGTTTCCTAGGAGCATGGGTCAATATGGTTTGTTTGTTATAGATTATATCTTGGATGTGTAATTTTCTCTCTTGCCTATACTGCATTTTGGTAAAAATGTTGGTACTTTACATTTGATGGTTGTGGTTCTGGTAAGTAATGACACCATTGAACTGCTGTAGATGACTACCTTTGAACTACGTACTTTATTTTGTGACAGGTGCTTGGAGTTATCATTATTTTATTTTGATAGGCAAAGATTAAGTAGAGCGTATCGATGGGGCCTGAATATTATTGCTTCAGTGGGTGCCGAATTTTCTGATCTCGTTGTGTTTTAATTAAATTAGATTGCCTTAAATTAACTAAATTGCATGAGATGTTACAAAGCTACAAAAACAAATGAGTATTTTTTTTCAAGGAAGTAGATAGGCCAGATCCGCTAACCCAATTTAGTTGCTCTGCATCCATGGCTATGTTTTGTTATTGATGTTTTAAATCTGCATTAATTGTGCTGTGAAGTAGTGTATACTCATCCTTATTGGCACTCTCTAGCAATTCTACTCTTTGCTAGTTTGTACAAACACTTTCAAAGACATTCCTCTCAATGTTATTCAGCTCAATTGGCATTCGGTGTGTAGATCAAAAGGATTTGGTCAACAATGAGAGGAGCTTAGTTCGGGTTTGATATCTATGTATATTCTTATGTGGTCTACTCCATCCTGTATGGATGTCCTTCTACAATGGAGGAGCTCAATTATTTTTCAATTTTTTGTAATTGTGGGGAGGATTCCTCATCCTTCTCATGTATTTTTTTTTTTATCCATACTTAATATACCTCCTTTCATTTTCTCAATCAAAATTCCTTTTTAGGCATTGGTATGCTAAAAAATTCGATTGAATGGATGAGAATGACTTATTATGTTTGAATTTATCACCAGATATCTTTTTCCTTCTGCATCTTATGTGCTTCAATGCAATGCTTTTTGTTATACTGTTCCTCGCATATGTCCTCCAATTCCTTCTTATGCTCTGTTGTCACATAAGCCTTGCATTAAGTTTTCGGTTTTTTCGTCTAGTCTGTCAAGAAAGAGTGTTTGGGACCGCTAATAGAACTTGAGGAGTTGTTGATGAGGAATCCTTTTCCAGTAATAATAAAAAAATCTTTTCTTTGCTAGTTTTCTTGGAGCTTTCAATGTTGAAACTTCCACCTAATAATTTAGTCTTTCTCTAATGTTGTATGCTTAAAATATTTTATCCGTTTATTAGACATTGGGGGTTTTCTCTTGTTCTTTATAGATAAAATAGAGTGCATAATATATGTAATGGCTAAGGTATAAAATTTAGGTTTCAAAATGTCTCGTGGTTACTTTGTGATATTTTATTCTAGATGGTTGACGTATGTACATCATTACTATGTGTTGGCCGCATTTTTAGGTACTATGGAGGATGGGCAGCGCCTAACATATACTTCTTGGGGTTTGCTGGAGTAGTCAAGTTTGGAAATATTCGTATTGGTGGGCTCTCTGGAATTTATAATGAACGTCATTATCATTTAGGTTGGTTAATTATTATTTTCTTGTTAATCAATTCAATCATATATTTACTTTTAAGGTATTAATATGCTCATTTGAGCATCACTATGTGGGTCTAGTGGATTGCATTTTGTATCATCTTTCGATTATGAGCTTTTTTGTTTCTTTTATAGAAAATTCTAGCACTATCTTATTAATTCAAGAAGAGAACATATGGTATATATTTATCAGATTACATTGCCTTGTTTGGGAAATTCAAAATTTAAATTGGAAACTAACTCTATCATTGAAAACTAACTCTAACCATCCTTACAAATTAGGAACACTCTTGATAAACAAAAAGTTTGACTTATCATTGTTGTACGATAATTTCCTAAATTAAAGGACAAGATATTCTTCAATAGAAACATTTCATTAGAACAAATCAATAGAAGTTAAAAGGCTGAGTTTTGCTACCTATATAGAGGCTTGCTAATATGCTTACCGTTGAGTTAATTAAACTATATTTGTTTTGTGTGGCAATGATCCTTGGTATCAAATCAAAATAGGTGTTTTATGAGCAGGACACTATGAGCGACCACCTTATAATGAAAGGGATATCCGGTCTGTATATCATGTTCGTGAATATGATGTCCATAAGCTTATGCAAGTTGAAGAACCGATTGATATCTTTCTTTCACATGATTGGCCTTGTGGCATCACTAACCATGGGAACTGGAAGGAACTTGTTCGATACAAACCATTTTTTGAGAAAGAGGTAATTAAAAGTGTATTAAGGCGATGCATTAATTTACAAGTTTACCTAGCATGCTTTTCATGGATCCTACTAAGGCTTTAATATATTCTCTCATTAAGACGAATTTCTATATTGTTTTAGTTCAAATGCTAGTATATTCATTGATGTGTTTATTATAATTATGTAGTTATAAAGTCTTGACAGATTTGATTGATGTTAGATATGGGATTTTGATAGATGATCACACAGAAAAAATATATTAAGAGAAAAGGTCACCTAAAGGGCAACCCAAAACATACAGGGAGTATACAAGAGGCGCTTAAAGGCAAGAACAAAAAGAAGAAAGGGTTACAAAAAACTCATCAGCCCTCATCTAGAACCCAATCAATCAAAAAAGTTGATTAAATGTAAAGGTCATACATTTATACATGACTTAGACCAAAACCAAAGATTACATGCAAAAAAATATTTCTTCATTTGAATCGAGAGTCCTCATTTTCAAAAGCTATCATGTTTCTTTCCTTTCAGACCGACCAAAATAAATAAAGATGAGCTGTCATCCAAGCCTTTCTACGCTTCTTGCCCACAAAGGATCCATGACAACCTACGAGGGGTCTAGCCGAAAGTGGAAGGACCCACATCACACCAAAAAGCGCAAAAACAAGCTCTCACAAAACCCTAGCCTTGGAACGATGGATAAGAATGTGATTAATCGGCTCCTCTTCAGCACAACAAAGGAAACATCTATTAGCTATGGGTGGTCACCCCCTCCTTTTGAGTTGATCCAAAGTTAGAACCTTCTCCCACGATGCTTCCCAAGCAAAGAAACCCACCTTAGGAACACAAGGGCTGCAAATGATGTTCAATGGAAACGGGACTGCACTTCTAGGTTCAAGAGCACTATTAAGGGATTTAGCAGAAAAATGCATGTCCTTAGTCTCTTTCCAAAGCACCCTATCCTCCAAGTCAATGACTAGCCTCTTTCCTTGTAAAGTCAAAAGGTACCTCTCCACCACCTCCACCTCCCAATCATTGAAAGGTTTAGAGAACCGGGGATTCCATCCCTCCTCTTCCCCCAAAGAATCCTAATAGTCTGCTACCCATGCATCTTTTGAATCCACTAAAGCATATAAAGAAGGAAAATAATCATAAAGGGTATTGTTCCTACACCATTTGTCCTTCCAAAATCTCACTCTTGAAATTCCATCATTGTTGCTTTTGTAAACTTGTATGGTTTAACTGTCTTATTAGATTGATTGTCACAACTTCACTAAATTCAGTCTGAGCTTCTTGACATCAATTGGTTCTAGGTAAGCTGATGGATTTGGGAAGAACAAGTGGCATCAATGTCAATGGTGCTGTTGGGGCAGCAATGTAGAGAAATAATTAGGGTATGGGATTGGCAATCCCTATATTACATGGGTTTGGGTATATTGCCTATCTAACTTGTTGATCTCCCTTACAATGCTATCTTTCTCTATATTCATTATTCCAAACATGTGATATTGCCCTCTTTCTCTAGTATTAAGTTCACATTGAATAGCTATTCTAGTTTTTTATTTTTTTATTTTTATGATGAGAAACAACAATATGATATATTAAGATAAGTAAAAATAAGTACAAAGAAGGATGAGAGATCCTCCAAAAAGAACATGAAAAGAAAGTAAGAACCTTCAAGTTCAAGAATCTATACAACTATGAGGTTCCACAAGCTATGTCCCATGTGAGAATATACAAAAATAATCTATCCTTACTAAGCCACACTGTTGGAACTACACATTAACATTCAATCCAATTGGATCAAATTAAGGGGAACAGTGGAACACCCTTAAAAGTTGTAATGAAAGAGACCTAAAAGGAGGTTAAGAAATGAATTATGTCCCAAAGACCCTCTGAAGTTCTTACCTTGTCCTAAAAAGTCCTAACATTTCTTTCCAGTCACACAACCCACATTAGAGCAAGACAAGTAAACTGCCACAACACCGTGCCTCTATTGGTACTTCCCAATCCTTTATATGAAATAATTATCATGTCACATATACTCTTAGGAGGAACCTAATCCATATGAGTTAAACTAAATAGTATATACCAAAGCCCTAAACTCAATGGACAATGTAAGAAGATATGATTTACTGTTTCACCATTCTCCATACACGACAAACAAGCATCAAGACTGAGGGTTTTGTAGGATCTTCTCAGTTGTAGCATGTCATTGGTGTTTACCTTCTCAAGTGCTATTAACCAAGCAAAGAATTTGACCTTAAATGGAGCTTGTAATTTCCAAACAAAATCAATAGGGAATGATGGAGTTGGATCAATATGGTTGGATAGTACTGAAAAGAACAACTTTAATGTAAATAAACTTGAAGAAGATAGAGACCAAGCTCTCGAATCAAGACCAATTGGAGATAAGTATAAGTGTGAAAGAGATGACATGAGCTTTTCAAGATATTCTAGTTTGGTTTTTTTGTTGTGCGCCTTTTTGATATGAAGTTGTACTTTACCTATTGTGGCTTGGATCAGAAGGTTGCCTTGAAGAAGAGATTGTTAGGGATTGGGTACACTTCTTTCTTTTCCTTTTGGGCTTTTGCCACTAGAGTCTTTAAGGTTTTGCTCCTTTCAGCTTTCTTTTAGAAGATTGGAACCTTGCTTGTAATTCTAGAAGGATAGTCAGGGAGATACATCCTGTGTGGAAACTGCCTCCTATAGTTTCTGTTATAACTTTGATAAGTGTTCATTGGGGAGCCCAAAATAGCTAGGTATTTGCGGAATACTTGGGATTATGGTGGGATGATATTAAAAGCTTTTTCTGACTGTTGGATAAGGTTTGGTCATCAAGGCAGAGATACTACAACTTTTGGAAGGTGTAGTGCAGGCTACGAGTTTGAGTCGCTCCAATCTTCGTGATCAAGGGAGATTATGATAGTTCATTTCATGGGCTGGCTAATAAGGAAAGAGGTTTGTGGAAGTATCTTAGGTGGCTTTAGCATGTATCAATATTGCTATGGATTTGGAACATTCTTTTCCTTGGGCTTTGTACAGAGCTATCTTATTGCAAATCTTTTGGCAAAGCAAGGAGCCTAGAAGTTGACTACTTTTGTAGGGGATCTGTTACCTCCCAGAGTTATGGGATCTCTTGCAGTCACTATCCATTTTCCTTCTTAGCTGTGCAACTTCTTTGCTTCTCTTTTGGAGTAGTTTAGACCTTTTTTTTTGGGTCCATCTGTGATAAGATTTTGTATATTTCAGATGATATCTTGTCCTTCATTATACTTACTAATTCATTTCAAGGAATTTGTTTTTTATCATTAAAAATAATAAAAAATAAAAAACATTTGCTATTTCAGATCCAGGAAAAAACTTTGGGAAGCAAGGCTGCTGCAGAACTGCTGGAAAAACTGAAACCTTCCTTCTGGTTTTCAGCTCACCTACACTGCAAATTTGCTGCTCTTGTTCAACATGGGGAGGTTGGTCAAGTGACTAAATTTCTTGCACTTGATAAGTGCCTTCCAGGTCGCAAATTTTTGCAGGTAGCCCTTGTTATTTTCATTTATGTTTTAAGGGCTTTTAATGTAGTCATTGCTGGAAATTAAATGCCTCAATTGGTGGTACTGAGCGAGTTTTAGATTGTTGAAATAGAAACAGTGCCAGGACCTTATGAGATTCAGTATGATGAAGAATGGTTGGCAATAACACGGAAGTTCAACTCTATCTTTCCTTTAACCATCCATCGTGCAAATTTGGGGTCTGTGTATCTTCTCTATATGCATTATTTCAGATTATTATTACTCAAATCACATTTTCATTGTGGTCCTGTTTTTATATAAGAGATAGCCTGTTAACTTTTATGCTTTGGAATGTAGGGGTGCACAGGTTGACATGCAAGATTGTCGTGATTGGGTAAGGAGTAGGCTACTAACAAGGGGGGCCAAACCTTTCGAATTTGTTCAAACGGTTCCATGCTATGATCCCTCTCAATCTGCCTCCAATAGTTGCTTTTCTGGTAAGGGTTTTGAGATATCAAATTTCACTTTTAATGTGGTTTGTACCTTGATTTGTCTCCATGAGATTGGGCTTTATTTTTTTACCCTCTGAAATAAGAAAATAAATTAGAAGTTCTCTAAGTGAGATCATAAATTTAGGATCCTACAATATGGTCAGTCCCTGACTTGGTGCAAATTAAATTGGCTTCAAACCATTCACAAAAATAAAAAAGTAATCACATCTTTCTTTCTTCTCTAGTTTTTTTTTTTTAAAAATAGTAATAAATGGAATTCTACGAAGTTGGTCTGACATCCCTTTTCATGAGGTCAGAAATGCAGTCAGTGGATATGAAAAACAAGAAATTACTATACATTCTGTCCAAATGCCTAAAGATTTCTACTGCAGAAAAGGTCTAGACACAAAAGACTAATGTTTCTTTAGGCATTAGAACTTATCTTTTTAGTATGTGTTTATGTTATATAATATAGAAATATCATTTCTTGTCCTCAGCAGCTTGATAGATGTGCATTTGTGTGGTCTATTGTTTTTTTTATACTAAATGGGGATTGGGCTAATGATTACCACTTGATATCATTCATTAGATACCATCCAGGCAAGAAGCCAGTGGTGCACATTATCTGTTGGATAGTAGTTGTGGCTTCCTTCTTAGTTAATATTCTTGAATTGGAGTGCTGACTGATTTAGTTTAATTTTCTATTGTTCTTCAGTAGTACCTAAGAAATTTGTGGCCTAAGTCTGAATATGTGATATCAAGTTGGATAAATATCAAAGTTGTGATATCATTCTGCCTTCCACTCTTCCATTCAAAAAGAAAGAAAGAAATTTTTCTAGATCTGGTTTTGCAGCATGCATGCTAATTTTTTTAAGGTTCATGGATATTGTTACTTTTTGTTTAATGTACTATTCTCCAACCATGGTTTAAGGAACAAGTGATGTGAAAAATATATATTGATGCTTTGACTATTTTTTTTTCTTTGGTAGGTTATCATCGGAACCCTCAAACGGAGCTTTTGTTGCAATTTTTAGAACTTCCCTATCTTCTGGATAACACATTAGAATCAAGAGATCCAACCCACAGTCCAATGTCATTGATTTCTAGAGGTATATTTTCTCATTCTTTATCAGTGGTAGTTGAAGTAGGCCAACTGCTTTCATTTTGTCTTTAAGTTTTAATTTTCTTTTCTTTTGGACATTTTATTTTGGTAGGACATTGCTTTTCTTTTTTTCTTTTTTTAATCAGAAACAAGCATTTTCATTCATCACTCAATTGATAAATGCAAGAAGGATAAGCAATCCTTCAAAGATGTACAAAAGATGGTAGAAAGTAACCAAGAAATAGAACCACAAAAATTAGCCCCTCATAAAAAATCTGCACACATATAAGAGGAAAAACAATTGACACTCAGTGGGGAAGGAAATTTCCAATAGAGGAGGCCATATGCTTTGCTCCTTGTTTGGCTAATTGATTTGTGACTTGGTTAGTTGTACAAGGAATCCAAGATAAAGAATAGCCTAATTCATTTGTAGTATCTATGATTTTACGCATCCAGATGTCAAACTTCCATAAATCCCTTTCCTTATTATTCACCCAGGATATTACAGTGGCAGAATCTCCCTCTACAATTAGATTGGATAGAGATATAACTTTTGCTTGCATCAAACCCTCCAATAATTCCAATATCTCTGTCCTTATGGCTAACTCCATTTCAACATGCTTAGAGGAAGCTCTCAATATTGTACCAGAATGGTCTCTAATCACACCTCCAATACCCATCTATCTAGGGTTATCCATTGAACATCCGTCGGTTTAATTTTACTAAACTTATTGGAGGCTAACCAATCAATCATTGCCTCCTGCTTCGTATTGATTTGAGTAGCAAGCACTCTTCCAATCTAGCATTAATACAATGGAATATCCACAAAAGGCTTGGTGACTAAGGCTCATAGGGAAGAGAAAATGAAAATCGAGTCCCAAATGACATCCACCAATCTTCATTTACCCTAAAAAATCCTTGCATTCCTTTCTAACCAAATAAACTAAGTCAAAGATAAAGGAGCCATCTACCAAAGAATCTTCCCTTTTGGAAGGTTTCCATCAAAGAAATTCTTAATATCTTTGCTATGCCTCTAGGAGGAACCCGATCAAGATTGGCAATGTTGAACAATCTATGCAAAAGTCCAATATAGTGGAATAGTGAAAATTGGCAATGGGGGTCCTTTACTTGGAGCAAGGGCTTGAATAACCCTGCCCAATCGAGGTTAGAAAATTAAACTGTAAAAATGGCTTATAAATTGTATAACTTTTCTAAAAAGTTTATATTTTACCAAGGTCATAGTATCGTGAGATGAGAGGGGGAACGAGGTGGTTTGCGATTGAGTCAAAGACGTTTGAGGTTTCAGTAGAGGAAGTCAGAGGGAAGATACGAGGCACCATTGTGGAAAGGAGTAGAGGTTTATCCTCTTGGATCAGATTTGGGGTGACCAGTTTGAGAAAGTTTCTGGAAGGTCTTGAAGAATGCTGTAGGGAGGAAAGGAAAGGAAGTTTAGCTAAAGTGTGGGAGGAAGAGGGTAGAAAGTTTAAAGTGGAAAGACGCGAAAATGGGGCGGGGAGATACATTCTCTGTTTTGTTATTAATGTGGAGTCTAAGAGGTTTTGCCAGGAGGTTGGGCCTGTTTTGCTGAGAAACTTCGGGATTTAGGGGTAGTAATGCAAGAGGAAGTAAAGTTGGAAGAAGCCTTACGAGGTGAGTCAAAGTCGAAAGGGGTGATAATAGAAAAAAAGGAAGAAAGCTGCCATGGAAAGGTGGAGGGTGAGAAGAAGTCTTTTGTGGATGTGACCAAGGAGCCGGTTGGAAGGCAATGAGATGCTTTATGGCTTCAAGTTGGAGGGAGAGGATTGAGGAATAGCCTGCCCAGTCCCTTGTTGGAAGATGGGGTACCGGGTCAGTAGGAGAGTCAAAGTTGCAGTAGGTTAGAAAATGGGGTGAGCACAGCTGGAACATAAGAAAAGGATTGAAAGTGTTGAGTATGGGAGGACCTCTCATGATGCTGGAGTTCAAAGATGAAGAAGAGGCAGAGAGAACACTAAAGAGGGGGACGTGACGATTTAAAGACAAAGTGTTGCATTTAGAGAGATGGAGCGTGGAGGTAGGATGCTTAAAGGCAGGAAGCCAAACAAAAGATGTTTGGGTAAGAGTGGTGGGACTCCCGCTTCATTGCTGGAGTGAAGAAATTTTTAAGAGAATAGGAGATTGTTGTGGAGGCTTTGTTGAGGTGGATGGAGAAACAAGGAAGTGTTCTCAGCTCCGGTGGGCCAGAATTTTGGTGAAGAATAGGGGGAATTTTTTTCCGGGAACTTTGCATTTAGCGGTGATGATTACTGCTATGCATTACAACTGTGGTGGGAGAGGCTGTCATGGTTATCTAAGGTGGTGTTGATGAAGAAGAAGAAGAGGGGTGAGAAGGAGAAGGCAAGGGAAGAAAGGGAAGTGGGCTCACGCGCAGAGAGTAGCAGTAGCAAAGGAAAGGAAATTTGGCGTGTTGCAGAGGTTGTGGGGGCAGATTTAGTCAGAAAAGCTGGGGGGAAAGAAAAGCTTGATGGAGACGGGACGTCTGGTACAGTTGAAGCTTTTTCAGCTTCGGGGAAGAAGAATGGTGGTAAATGGAGAGGAGAGGTGGGCTTAAGTAAAGGGGTTAATAGGCCTGATCAGTGTAAGCCCACTCTTGAAGTTTCTCAAATCCATCTGGATTGGGCTTTAAGAGAGAGAGAGAAGCTAAGTGGGCCACGGGACTGCTGGGAAGAGGGGCAGTCCAGCGGAGGGTCGGGGCGGGCCTACAGTGATGGCCATTCAAGCCCTCCATGTTTTGGGCCAGGTGGGGTGGAAGGCAGGCCCAGTTTGGGTTTTTTAGAGGGTCGGCCCATTGAAGCTTTGTGGGCTTGCCCTTTTTTTAGGCCCACAAAGGAAAGACATTTAAAAGAAGCTAGGGCTTCTTTAGGTCGGTCGCACTCAGTGAACTGGTTCGAAGAACAACTCTTGCCTGGCGAGATGTTTGTAGCAGCGGAGAGAAGTGAGAATGAAAGGGTTTCTTTTGCGGACGAGTGATTGATGGAGGAAAATGCCAGGTATTCCACTCTTAAGCCTTCTGCGGTTTGCTTTTGGGGGGGAATGGTCTCTTTTCATACTACTTTCATCTGGGGAGGGGGGAGCTTGTGATTATACAGGGATGCGATGGGAGGGAGGAAGAGTGATGATAAAAATATCGAATTTAGACGTGGCATTAGCGCGGTTGCGTCGAAGAGAGGAGTCAAACTAGTAAAGGAGTAAAACTTTAACAAAAATACGGGTTGAGAGGGCTGTTGTCCGGCGGGCCGAAAAATAGGGTGACGATTCTAATAAGATGGGAAAAGTAGGGGGTGGTGGTTCACTTCTACTTTTTTCAGGATTATTGAAGGAAGGGAAGTGAAATAGAGGGACGCCATGGCGATGGAGAAGAGTGGTGGAGAAAAGAAAGAATTTGATGACACCTTTTCTGAGGGAGTCTTGGGAGTTTTGTATAGGTTACCACATGGATTGTAAGTCATGGCAAGATTTTTGGTCAAATGGCATTATGCATTTATACATTATTAGCTTAGGCGTATTATAGCCAGCTGTACCGGAGAGTGCGATCTTATAGAAGGCTTTGATGAAGAATTGAGATCTTTGAGGAAAGTACTACACCATACCGGCCGTACTCTCCCATATTCAAAAAACATACATTGGGAAATCGAAGGGATTTGGTTTACTAAGAAGTTATGGGTGCACAACGCTAATTTCTATCCTCGTTTTGAGATACAGGCGCAGAATAAATTAAGGTACAGAAGTACTTTCGGACATAAAATTTGCCCAAAGTTCGGTAGAGTGGGTTCGTTAAGAAACTTGAGTGGTCTGAATGAAAAAGTTATGAGTGGCACATAGAAAGGGGAATCGTAATGGTTCATCAAAGAGGCTGCTAGAAAATGTTGAATAGTTAAGGAAAATCTCTGGTCGGTTGTTGTTAGACTCGCTAAGTTTCCTAATCGAGGGAGGCCTAAAAAACGTGACTAAAGGGTTAAGAGACAACTTTAATTAAATTAAAGGGTAGTGGATATAAAAAAAATTACCCATACTCATATTAGAAGTGTCAATGTAAGAAGTAATGTGTGTCCTTCCCCAGGAATACAAATTCGTTAGGAGAAGTTATTCGAAATGTTTGGGTCAAGAAAGATCCTAGGAGCGTTGTATAGATTAGTTTGGAAAAAGATGCTTGGTGTGGGGGTTTTTTGGTGTTTTGGGATAATAGGCCCACCGGAGGGGTAGGGTGGTTGCCCATTTAGAGGGAAGATGGAGGAATGGGCAAATTTATTTGATTTTCTTTCATATATATACTTTCTTTGGCAGATTTAAGGAACTGTGAGGATGGTTTTTTTTTCTTGTTGGGTGTTTCTCACTACTTTCACATAGATGTGAAGATTATTATAAGGGAAAAATCATTCCCCACAGATGAATTATCTTTAAGTCGAGAGAAAAAAGAAATTTTGAGAGTGAGCTGCGCGTCGTTGTGCACATTAGAAGAAGGGTTATGGTGTGATGAAAACCATGTTGCTAGCAAGAAGGGATTTTCAATTAAAGATGGTATCTTTCAGATGACTTCCCTCTGAGAGGAGCAGGGAGGCCGATTGTCCGCAGGCAATGAGGTAGGATTGTTCAGGGTTGATCGAGGAAAGTAGATTTAAGGGACTTTGCCTTCCAAGAGGGGGGCTGTTAACCAAGAAAAATCATTTGCAAGGTGGTCGCTGTGAGGTCTTCCACATTATAGATTCGAATAAATAGTCAAGAAAGTGGGATAAATCAAATTACCATTTATTTGGTCTGAGTTCTCGCAGATGAGAATTAGCTCATTTCCAAAGGGAGGGGAAGGTCAATGAAAGGGTCACTTTAAACAATGTTCTGGTAGGTATTATCGATTGCTCGGGCTTATCATTTGATTACTAATGGCACCGACTTATTTATGGACTGGGGGATGTTTTAATTGAGGAAGAGGAACCCCCAAAGAGATTCCATTTTAAAGATTTGAGAATATTGTGGCTAGAAAATGGCGTAAGTTGAGGGCTTTAAAGAAGTCGCTATAGACCATAGAGGACGGGTTCAGTTTCAAGGGGTATTTCAAAGTGAGAGCTCTGTTGGTTTATTCGGATTTTCACCCTAGTTATTCATTTTGACTGTATTATAATTTTTAAAGGAGAAAATACAAAATTGGAAGGGTTTAGGAAAAATTAAACCTTTCGTTCTGCTCTCGTTTTTTCCCAAGTTTTAAACTTTTTTTTATATGGATAGAACTTGAGGAATAAACGAAGAGTTTTGTCTAATATATTGATTGCGAGACCAGGCAGAAAAGGCAGTGGGTATTTAAATAGATTAGGTGTAACCATTGATGGGAAGAGAGCGGTGGGACGTTATTCTTAGTGTTCTATATGTGGAGGGTTAAAGGTGCAAGAAGATAGGTAGCAGGAAAAAAGGAAGAGAGATGTTATTAATTTTATCTAAAAAGAAAGTGAGCCTTATTGGAAGAAGTAGTCATGGAGGGCAAATGTCTAGAGAGGATTTGGAAATATTTCTGTGTCTTGAACTCAAGGAAGGGAGGTTGGGATTATATTGACACAAACACCAAAGAGTTAATTGGTCTATACAAAATTGGCAAATGCTCCACAGCTATTTGGTCATGGACTCCATCTGAAATTATTAGAACTAGGATTAAGGTTGAATTTAGCAAGGTATAGTTTTTAAAAACCTACTGAGGCACATGTAAAATCAGCCAAAGAGGTAGTTGTGTGTTAAAGATGGTTATTCTCTTTTTCATTGAAAATTAGAGCTGTTGTTTTTATAGTTCCTAATTTTCTCTGGTAGTACTCCACTTAGCTGGAACGCCTTTAAGTATCACTCTTTTAGTAATGGTTGTGTAAATTTTTTGACAACTAGAGCCTGGAAAGTCTCTGGTTTAGGGATGTTGGAGAGGCACTGAGAGAAAGCTTTTCAGAGGAGGAGTTTTTGAAAAAAGCGTTGAAAGATATCATATTTTGCGAGAGTATTAAAAGCACACCTTAAACACGGGCCTGGGTTGGATTGAAATCTTCCTCCGCTCATTGGCCTTTTTGGCAAGTTATTCAGTGGAGATTTTTGTGAACGGCCCCAGGAAGTTATAGGAATTAGTTTCATTAGAGTTAAAGCGGGTTTCTCAATCAAATTGGAGACGTATATTCGATTAAGATTTGATACGATCTTTGTCAGAAGCTTCCTGAATGCAAAATTGCAACCTTCTTTAGTTTTTGATTCCTAAGAAAAGAGGGGTTTGAGGAACGTTGAGGACTTTTAGAGGAACCAACAATATAGAATTTGGCTGAGGAGGGCTTTTAACAACTGGTTATAAAGGTGTTGAACTAACAGGATTAAAAGCAGTTGTTTTTAGCCAAAGGTGGTGGGGGAATATCTTTTTTGTCCCTCATAAAATAGCTATCTGTGGAAGCGCGGCTGGACGGGAATCTAATTTATTTGACGCATCAAGTTTCCGTGAATACCAATTGCAAAAATTGAGGCATATATTGACTCTTTACCAATTTTTGAATATTAGGAGTAAAAAATAATTTAGAGAGATTCAGGATATATGATTATACAGCGAATTGAGTGAAAAATATGATAAAGATAATGAGATATATTTAGAGGAGCTATCATGAAACGCTATTATGTGTGATTTGGTGCATGTTTATGTTCTTAGCCGGTATGGGGAACACTGGCCGGATTCTGAGAGGGAAAAAAGCTGGTGGTGTATTCGTTGGATAAAGTGGGTGTTTATCCCCACTGTCAGTTTTTTCAGTCTTGGTGAATGGTCAGTCTTCAATTTCTACTGGTTTGTCTCTTTTTTTATATTTTTCTTCTCCTTAGGCGCCTTTTTTCAAGGGTTTGCCTTAGGGCAAAGAGACCCCCTCTCGCCTTATTTATTATAGTTCGTACTAGTGGAATGGAGGTTTTTTAGCTGTTTGATGAAAGAGCAAGTTGCTGGAGGTTTTTTTTGAAACAGCCGTTGTATGGTGGGGAAGAGGGGTTGAAAGGGGTCCAGAATTACACATTTTTGTTTTGCTGATGACATGTGGTTAGTTTTGTGAAGCTAAAGAGGATATCAGTTGACGACAGTGACTGCTATGCTCCGACTGTTTAATCGTGGTTTGAGGGCTTTGTCAGGGTTAGCAAAGTGATTACTGGGAAATAAGTGAATTGATTCTTAGTTGGCAGAGTTGAAAAAAAAAAATGTGGGAGAGTTGGCGGATGAATTTTGGATATAAAGTGGAATTTTTTGCCCCCTCACCTTCTAGGAATGGCCTTTGGGTGCCCTTTCCAAATCTATTGGTGTATTATAGGGGAAGAGGAGAGGTAATTCTAACATTCAAAAAAAAGGATTGACTATTGGAAGTGACACACATCTTGTCGAACTCAGGAACAAAATAAGGCCGTGAGCGAAGTGTATTTTGTGCCTTTATGGTATTAAGAGATTACTTCGATCCTTCCATCCCTTATTAACAAACAAATGCCCATCTTAAACAGATCATGACTCTACATGAAGAATAAACATATACATACATCCGAAAGATAATTTTATTGGATGTACCCGGTCAAATTTGGTTGGTAATCTAAAAGTCAATATTTCAAAATAATACGCAGAAAGGTTAAAGAACCTCACACCATTTTAATTGCTCAAAAAATATCTCATAAATAAGGACCTTCCAGAAGTCTTATCAGCTCCGGCGTGATTAGAATGGAAGAGTTATGATTGGAAACAAGATAAAAGGGATTATTACTGTGGAGAGGTTGGCTTCTCTTAGCATATAGCCGTAGTCACGTAGTTTAGGTGGTCTTGGATGATAGGTGTTGGAAACAACTAAGTAAAACCGAATGAGGTTTGAGGGTGTAAATAGAGCCTTGGCTTTGATTTCATACAGTGCCTTTCCTGGAGACTAAATGGGCATCTAGGCGCTTTGGTCGAACACATCTGCGCACAAATAGAAGGCCCTCGTTCGGAAATCTAAGTTGTTATTCAAGTGAACAGCATTAAGTACTCAATGAAAAGAGCGAGGGAATGTAAGTTATCGTATTATTGCATACGTATGATGGGATGGACAGATATTCGGTTTACTCAAATGAAGCGGGTGAGAATACACCGGGAGAAGGTGGTCACAGGAAATTTGAAATAGAAGGGAAGTTGTGCATCCACGTAAACGATGCAATGAGTACTCGCACTGTTAGATCAATAAGCGGTTAAGAGTAGAATGGATGCGTGCGAGTTGCTGTTTTTTATATAAAAAGTCGTATATTAATACCATAACCATGTTGTTAGGCCCGCAACATATTGCATGTCGTCCTCGGTCGCATCATCCCACATTAATTTTTATTGTTGCTTCTTTTAGCCATTATAGAATCTTCATTTCAGACGTTGTTAACTGAGGTGCTTATTCAAGAATGAATTAATTGCAAAATTGTGAGTCCGTTGAATTACACAGTGACATCATAGTTCGCTCGAAAAGCTACTAAAGAAAACAACTGGTTAGTGCGTTGTTTCACCATGCCAAAGCCCTTTAAAGCGAGAACTTTATCCCTACAGTTTGTCAGCTCAACTTGTATTGTTTTTGCCCTCTTTTTAGGCCACTTCAAGCCACATTAGCCACCAACATGGTCTGAATGCACAAAACAAAGAAGGGCTTGGGTTAAAATCTTGAAGAGCTCCTCTTGGGACACCCCTACATTTTCATCACCAAAGCTCGAGAGTAATGGTGGTATAGGATAGGAGATGAACGTTGGATCCATACACCCTTAACCACATATTGAGACAGTCACAAGGAGTCTTTAAGACTTATATAAACACTCTAGCATTTCAGCTAGACTTGTTCTGATCTCAATTTTGTGCAGATTTCAATCATACAGCATAAAAACTACTACCATCACTATTTGGCGAAAAAGTATAGTTGATCCATAGGCGGTTAAGAGGTTGCGAGTCTTACTTTTGCCTTTTAAAGCCCACTCTTCGACGTCGCCCGGATTTAAAATACTCTACATATGTTGGTGCTGGTATGCTGAGAGGCTGCTCGCAAGTAGGGGTGAGGGTGGGATGAGGCACGCGAAATACAAGCAACGAGGTGAATTAAGACTGGATTATTGGGGTATGGTATTGGATGCGGGATAGCCAGTCTATTGTCGGATATAAACCACCAACTACTGTAGTTCAAACCATTTTGATCCACTTCATCCAAATATTTCAGTAAGCACCAAATTGGCTAAGTATATAGTATCCTTTCTTCTGTGATTAACACACTTTGTTTCCCAGTAACGGAATAACCCTAAAAATTCTCATAAGAAGCAATTACTTAGGTTGGAAATTGCGACGATGGTCTCAGTGAGTGCTTGATACTATATCTCGAAGGATCATTCTTTGGTCTCAGTGATTGTACAAAATTGCCTCCAACGATATACTTACGTTATATCATAAGTTCTCGACTGTGTACAGTGTTCTTCCTGTTGGGAGCGGGTGAAGTAAATAAGACGTCGCATTCAAATCTGTCTCTTGAGCGCACATTTCGGCAGACAAAAGCACTTTCCTTGAGGGATCATTCAGAGATATACACTTTGGCTAACACTGCTTTTAACCTGTTTTAGTCTCATATCAGTTAGCATAACAAAGAGGGGTTGTTTATAGGAGTGTCCCTCCCACTCTATAGAGTAATTGGCACTTAGGATGAGTTCTTACTTCTTTTATTCAATGTTTCTCGCCATTAATGTTGTGTGGGTCCAGACTATAGAACACTCAAGCAATAGCTGCTCTGTCATTGTGTCCGGACTTTGTTCGGTGTTGCCAAGAATTAGAACAAAGTGTTATGTGTGTGATTTTTGCTCCGCTCTCTTTTTTGGAGTCTTTCTTGTGCATTTCTCACACGTTCAAGTATGTGTTCTTACCCTTGGGTTTGTTGGTTCCACTCTCCTTAGGGAAAGAGGGTGCTTCGTTCATCTCAACATAGTGTGGGACGTGGCACCTATCTGTGTCATATTGTATGAGAGTGCGAGGTCGGCGTCGAGGCTTTTGAGTGCGTGTCTCCTCGCTCTATCTCTTTGGTATTGCGTATAGCTCATCATGCGTGCTTATTATAGGACGGTTTAACGACGATCGGATATTGCCTATAACTTGTTGATGCGACTATGGATGTGTAGGTCATTGTTCCTATGCCATTTTATGAATAAATAATTGGTGTTTCTTCAAAAGTCGTGACACACGTGTCATATATTTGTGGTCATAGATTTTGGTTGCTTGAGTATATGATCCTACTTATGACACTTAAATATATAAAGATAATATATATAATAGACATATATGAGCACAGACTTGATTCTGTGATAAAGATGGCATTCGTCACTTAGCATCAGAATTTTATTGAATGAGTGTCTCATGCTTTTTCTTGGTGAGAGGGTTGATTTTGTGTCTGATACTTAAGTGCTTCGGAAGTTCTTTTAGTAATGAGGGTGAGTTTATATCTATCACTGTATCTATTTGAGTCGCTTTCTTTTAGCGCTCTCTTTAGACAATACAGCATTCTGGAACTGTACTGATGCAATAATAATAAAAATTGTATACTTTCAAATGCAAAAATGATTAGCTAATGACATTGACCTTTATTTACAGTAAAGGAATTGGTAGTATATTCATATATTAAAATATTTGCGCAACTAGATAACAGTTTATAAGGTTTTATCCTATCGCACTTTGATAAATTAGAATTATCTCTAAGGTTTCTCTACAGTCGGTCTTCATCTCCCTACTTCTTCTCTGTAATGCCCTAGTAAAATAGGTATCATTAGTATCTTATTACTTGATAAAATCTCGTTATCATAAATTAAATTCTAATCTTGTGAATAAGCCTGACAAATTGGTAATTTATGATGTATTCTTTGTTAAAACTTACATAATCTTAAAATGATTTCTCCTAATAATGTGAACATTGAGGAACTAATTGTTGATATTAAATTTTATGGAGTATCTTAGATATTGGTATAAGGAATTGAAGACCAACTACAAGGAAGAAAACGAAAGGCACAATATTCCCACGTATTTGACATTGATGAAGAAGTTGGGAAAGAGCTTGAGAAAGATTTAATTGATGGAGGAATGGGACACTAAGAATTGGAAGTAGTTATGTAAATGTAGAGGAGATTGCAGGCTGGTAGTATGTTTCATCATTATCCATCAACTTTGGCTCAAGCTTTATTATTTTAATGTAACAATAGATTTAGATTCACAAACGAAACCCTGGAGACATCAAGACTGTACAAGCTGGTATGTGATCCATGATAATATATTACTTATTAATTACACTAATATTGAGGCTCCTACACACACGTACCACACTTAGGTTAGGAAATAGTTATGAGTCGATCTGTATGTAGATTTGAACAAGTCTAGGCTGGGTCCCTTCGTTGAAGTTATTGGATTAAGCAAATCTTTAATATTGGAAAACTAATTTTGTAAGAACTTGCGCGTCAATAGTTAATAACGGTAAAATTGTTTCCTTATATTGGCTCGGCATCGAGGATAGAGGAACTTACATCAATTTGGGGACATATATATAGATGAATTTGGCATACAACAGAGAGAACTCTTAAACGACCAGAAACGTAACAAATGAGGTGTTCTTGAACTGTTGTATGACGTTATAGGGGTATAATAAATCAGGAAGCGGGTACCTATCAAAAATCGCACTCGATAAAGGCTCTGGAAAAGATTATGTTAAATCCTTAGGTGTTCTGAGGGTGTGGTTGGTCTATTACTTTCCTAAATGTTGGGTATCAGTATTTAAGATTTTTAAGGTATAAACAACAGAAAATATGTGATATAACTTGGACATTTACTCATAAGATGATAGCTTTGCAACATCTTAATAGCGCCTGTTAGATATAAAGGTATTATATTTCATCACGTGCTCTAGTCGTCAGATTTTATAAGGACCTTTACGATATAGGTTATTAAAAAAAATGGAGGTGTTTAGGGAGGAAATATATTTGTATCAGCACACTACCTTTCAATTTTTTAAATTTTTGTAGAAAGTATGATTTTATATTTGGATAACAAGGTAAGCACTCCTTATTAATTTGCTATTTTGTTAAAAATTCAAAAGAGTAAGATAGATATCCAAATGAGAGACTGATAATTATTATTTCCTTCATTTAATTTTTATCCTTATTTGGCAAAAAATCTTCATACTTAATATGTAAGGTGAATGTAGACGTTTCAGCTTGCAATGAAATGGTAAAAATTGCGGTCAGGTATTTTTTTGTGAAAGTCCCGATTTTCTTTTAACTTTTGATGAAGGTCCAACGTCTCGGGTACGCATTGATCATCAATGTCATTGATCAATCTACTCATGCATAGAAGTAATATGTTAACCGCCAGCATGCCAATATCAAAACAAGGAACGCGGACATAATTGTAATCCTTCAGGCGAATTAAGGTACATGGTATATATATACATTCACTTAATAGGTGGACATAGTGGTACACCCATCGGCTGCAATTAGATTCCTGCTTCATATAGGTAGTTCATCGCAGAGTGTTTTCAGTTCTGAGCCAACTTAATGTGTCTTGTGTCACTTATATTGTATGCATGCGAGGCATACCAATATGTTATCCTTTCTGCATGGGCCTTGTTTTGTTTGCATTAATTTGTTTGCAGCTCACAACGTCACGCTCATTATTAGAACTAAGCACCATGGCGTCATTAGTATCTAGGGAATTTGGGCTAATCCTTGTAAGAAAAATGTTTAAGGCCTAGCTGAATGAGGCTTAAAGAATGTTATTGAAAATAGAATACCAGGACCAGTTTTGAGAAAATACAAGCACCTTATGAAGAAGATAAGTTCTTAATGAAACAAATATGTTAATCCTTGTGTGATGAAATGTTTTTCCTTATTTGTTATACCTAGTTAATGCTAATGAAGTACTACTTGGCCCTAGACTTGAACTTGTGACTTGCATTCTCATGAAAGTATTACTTTGGTTATCAAATAACTATAGTAGATAGCCTGAAAGAGTACTTTGGTCTTCGTGCATAATATGGGTTAATTGACAATTTATGTTAGTTTTAGTATGCTTTTCATTGTTGCTCGAGCAAATGCCTGAATTTACTTAAGCCTTTGTAAATCCCCTGTAAAATGAAAAACAAGTTTTGATACTGGCAATATATTGACCAGTTATGAACTATTAATTTATTCCGACGTAGGGATTTCCGTGTTTAGTGTTGATTCCTGTAGGTTACTCAAAAGAAAGAAAAGGTGATCTTTTTATATGTATGTGGGGTTTCCACCTTTGGAAGTACCCACGATACCTAATATCATTCTTCCCCTCATTTTATTAATATTTTGTAGTTGTGAAAATCTTATGTTCTTAGGGTCTCCATCATTGTGGCTCCTGCACACGAAGTATGGGTATCTATGTATTCTTGGCTTCTAAGCATACAGAGATCGATTTGTTAAGACTTAAGACTAGGAATGAGTGGAGTGGTGCTGGTATCCAATTTCTCTGATGTTGATGCTCATGCCTCAATCTTTCTGTCATTGTCAGTGATTTTGAGCATCTGACCAGTGGTTGACTCGCACACTAGAGTATTCATCATAATCCAGCTGAAGCAACTTCCATATTGGTCGTGGAGTTTGACCTTTGCAAACCCCACCAGAAAAAGTAATGTAACCCAAGCAAGCTTCGAATCTTTTCTCTAATTCCCTAGAGTTCATAGCTTCTTGGACTCCTCCTTCCCCCACTTCTTTCTCCCTTTAGTTGCTTTGTCAATTTGAGTAAGGAGGAATCCAGTTGAACTCCAACCAGGCCTGATGGTCAAACCACCAAACTGAGGTAATGGGTCAAACACCACATAGCAAAAACAAAATAACGTCAACCCACTAAAATAGAAAAACAAAGATACGTGCAATAGAATTATGATTAAAGATAGTCCAGGTCCAGCAAGCGGCAAGCTCTTTTTAAGTTTATCATCCACGTGTTTTGCATACTGTTGTCTCATCCTTGTTTCCAACCAAATAAATAAACAAGCCACCCTTGTGGTAGTGGGAAAGGCGGGGCTCATCCTCTATTATTATGTGGAGTTGTTATCATAGACATGTCCAAGGTATTAAAGAAGTATGTTCACAGAGTGAGTGAGAGAGAAAACACTGAAGTGGGCCAAGAATGGGGTATTGAAGTCAGCTATGGAAACTGAAAACAACACCACCACTCCATTAGGCTTTAGGCTTTAGGCATTAGGCATAGGCTTCTATAGTGACCAGGCTTACCCAATTAATTCCTCCAAACCCGGTTGCGGTTGCCACAAAACTCTCACCTCCTGAGTCCTGGTCTACCAAGGACAACAATTGTTCCCTGTAGTTGTGGTACCCATACCTCACTAGGTGACACAGAAGGTGTCCGTCCCTTAGTGCATGTGCCAGTCGCAATGGTCCACATTGGCACCATGCTATAAGCCAGGGACCCCTGGAAAGCCACACGGGACTGCACTTTCATGTGACTGCTATCTTAAATGCCACACGATTGGCATCTTTGAATGGTACATGATCCATTTGAATTCAGCGTCATTTTCTATTACTCTATGGTCAGCACGGCATCCTAGCCCTGGTGCAATGAGGCCGTGTCCCATATCACCGCCTTTTGCTTTTGCCAAAAGTGTGATATGACCACTTCTCCATTTTCCATCTCCGTACAGCCACCATGATTTAATTGCTGTAAATTATTTTTTTCCCCCCTCTATTCCCCTCTATTTCTCTTTTCACCATGGTCTACCACTGTTCAAGCTTTGTAAGTCCAAGATGCCAGCGGCTTCTTCGGAGAGGCTCACTGGCAGTAGACCACACCCGTTCCATATGCGACACATGAAAAAAAAAGTCTACGACCATCATCCCTAGATCATGACTTGACCTGGAAAGATGCATTGGGCGGAAAAGAATTAGAAAACATGCATGCATCTACGAGGTAGAGATGTCTGGGGACAATTATCTATCCCTGGCACACTATGCGAGTAGGTCGACAATAATTTTCAGGCTATAGATGAAGCTTTGGGCTGGTGAGGGGCATCCATCAAGTTTAATCTTTGGGGAAGAGAGGGGGTGGATCCATGTCATACCCCCTTTTTTGAGTTTTTGAGCCTTAAAAGCATGCCTTTCGGCAAGTAGGGGAATCGGTATGAGTTGGGTTTGACACGGGTTTGTTTCCTAGAGGGGAAGGTCCTCGCACTAGTTATGGTAAGCATGTAGTGGCCAAAGCCTTCATGCACTCAACTAGGAGGGTTTCTTTGATTTGCTTTTTCATATTTTCTGGCTTTGGGCGAGAGGGATAAGGGCCACTTACACATCCTTTGAAGAAATGGGTGACACTTGAAAAGACATCTACTGGAAAAGGAGCACAAATACCATTGCCAGTTTTAGGTTGTCTCTGGCATGAGCCTTAAACAATTACAACATACAACTCCTAAGGAGCTTTTTTAAGGGTCTTTTTCATCTTTGTTGCGCTGCTTTTCGGTCACCTTTTCTCGAATTCTTTGGTGCATCAATCCACCGATTGGACGGTCTCATTTTTTCTTCCTCTTCTTTATTCTTTAGTCTATTAAATTAGTTTTTGTGGGAAACTAAAGGATGCCATTGGAGTACCGAGTTGAGAAAAGTCTTGTTACAGATGCCAGACGTGTCAAGTTTTCGACGACACTAATAGAATATAAGATAAAAATTCGTTTGTAGAGACACGCGGCCTTTGGTTATTCGATTCCAATTTCCAGCTGGACAACGATGTTTTTGATTGATATATCCAATATGGAAGCTCCCTTGAGAAGAATGAATGCCATTTTCAATGGATTTCTCATTTCTGGGAAACCACGATCTTTGCATATTTTGACTATTTATGGGAAATCAAAGTTTGTAGATTCTGACTTCATCTCACTCCATGGAAAATAGAAACAGCACAAATAAAAGTACCATGGTCGCTCACGTAAATATGTAAAATTTAGTGAAAAAGTCTCTTTTCAAATTATGGGACACCCAGCAATGCTCTGTCTTCAGTACACGTCTTCCTTTTCTCTTCTGTCTCCTCGATATATGGGGAACATCATCTTCCTCCTTTCTTCTCATGTCACGGAAGAGAGGGAGAGGCTATCTGTGATTCTGTATTGTATTTTATTTTATTTTTTAATAAATGTAAGTATTTCTCTAAGGCAACTAATGCTAAAAATAAAAAAGAAAAAAAAAAGAAAAAAAAAAGGGGTGGTGTTTAGCAAGAAAATATGAATTACTTTAGGAATTTCTAGCATGATTGTATTACAAGGAACCTCTTTCAACCAATGTGCAGGAAAGCAAAATAACACTTTATAATGCATGACCCATTAAAGAAAAAGAGAAAGGTTTTTTTTTAAAAAAAAGGGGGTGGGGAAGAAAAGGTACAAGAGTAATTGGGAAGGAGAAGAATTGTCCTGTATGGTGGGACACTGGCAGTGCCACATTTATCCAGAACTGGGGGCATCAGAATTCAGCAGTTTGAGCAGTTGAGTACCACTGTGATGGAGGAAGAACAATCAGTGCAAGCAGCAGGAAACAGAGATTCAACGTTCAACTCTCTCTCCTATTTATTACACAAGGTTTAATCTGCATGATGCCCATCACATATCCTCAACTCTTAGCTCACTAGTACACAAAATGTGATATACACTGTCCTTTGATGGAATGTTTCCAAGCAGAAGCATCCATGGCTGCATCTTCTTAGTATTATTGATCATCAATTTGCATTGGTGGACTCCACTTATGACAACTGTCCCCAAGATCTACAGTGTTGACAACGTGACTTTGCAACTTCTGATCATTTCTTTTTTTTGGCTTCTATACACAGCGTACCACCTTTTGCAGTGCCTTTAGTGCTACCCAACCTCCTTTTTTTTGCAATTATTTCATCCATATTTATGTTTCATCCCATGAAATATCTTCTTGATCCTCAGAGGTAAGGATAAATACTCCATCATCAAATTGCTTGGATTTCATTTCTATCGTGGGTATATATATATATAGAATAGATGAGAGAATGGGAATGGGAATGGGAATGGGATAAAGGCGTGAGTTGAGAAAAACCTAGAAAATTCCATAGCTATTCCACATAATGTGAAGACAGGTCCTTGACCACAAGCATATGAATCTGGAAAAATACTAGGATGGGTAAATAGGGGTGGAAATATATATAAATGAAGTGATAAAAAGGAGATAAGGGAATGTGAGGCGAGAGGCGGTTTATAGCAGTAGCCGAGAATAAATAAAAGGGAAAGAAGAAAAAGGAAAATGAAATGGCCTTAGGTGTATCATTCAAAGACAGCAAATGACATGGACCTCATGTTGTTCTTTCTCTCTAATGTGGGTGTGTTCACGTGTATAGGTGCGTATTCAGGGCCATGGGTAATATCAAAGTTATTGTCATTGAAAGCACTTGATTGGTATAAACGCCCATGTACCAACAGTATGATTGTCAGGACTGTGATCTTACAAAATATTTGATTGCATGATTCAGGAATATTTGTGCATATTTTGGAGAATCATATTGTCAAAACAGTGATGTCAATACAGAAATTTTACTCAAAAACCCGATATGTCCTGGGAAGGAGGGTGGGTCATGGGCTGGTGGGTGGTGTTTGGGTTTGATGTGTGATGGAGGCAGGGGGGTGGTGGAGCCATGGGGTGAAAGAGAGGTGGGGTGGGGGGCTGGGAAACTGCTGGGCAGAGGCACTGCTCTCATTTTTGTCATCTGAGAAGTAGACAGAAGCAATAATAGCTGGATTTTGTTTCTTCAGTTAGAAGCAGGGGACCCCCACACCCATCAAGACCCTCTTCAACAGATACTTCTCTCTACACTACCAATTATTTTCATTCTTTACTGCTTTGTTTGTACACAGACCCTCTCTCTCTCTCTCTGTCTCTCTTTTTTCTGTGTGTTAAGGTTTCAATTTGTTTTTTGTTAGCTAGAAGCTTTGTGGGCACATTTACTTTCCAACATGTTATTATCCTTTCATGATATAACCTAGTGTACTTGGTTGGAGGACAAATTAAACTTAAGCTTTGTGGGCACCTTTAATTAGTAATCTATCTGCCATTTATCACTAGTAAAACAGCATTTCTTAGTAAATATAAACCCACTGCAAAGGAAAAAAGGCTGGCACAGTTTCCTTTTAAGGAGAAGGCTGCCTTAGATGTAGAATTAAAAAAAAGAAAAAAAAAGAGAGAAGGAACAAAGCAAAGGGTTGGAAAAGAAGTGCAAAATAATAATGAATGAATGAATGGAGATGGACGGTGGTTTGGCAGAGTTCATGAGGTATTATGCTAATTTTCCATTTTAGGCAGTCCATGTTGTAGCCTTATATAGAAGGGAACAACAAAAAAGTTAGGCAGATCCTTTCTCCCACGCCTCTTAAACAACCGACAGCTTAACCTTTTTCTCTCTTTTCCACTCCCTCTCTTCAATGCCAGTATGGGGAACTAATATTAGTATTTATTATATATTCTATTCGACAATATTATACAGACAACATGATGTTAAAGGAGAAAATGTAAAAAATAAAAATCAAAATAAAAAAGAAGAAAAGAAAAAACGGAAAAAAAGGTGGAGGTAGCGAAGTGGGGGGAAAACTCTCTTCCACAGTTGACAGTAGTACCACTGCCAGTGGAATTTTAATGAATAATGTCCATAACAGCTCTTCAATTGGAGAAAAAAAATGGGGGGATAAACTCTCTGATTAATGTACAATGCGAGGAGGTATGAGAGGGTCTGTTTCAGGTGAAGCTGACTTAACAAAATCATCAGTGATGCACAAGACCTCCTCAAGATCAGTCCTTTTGGGGTCTCTAGTGATGGAATCTGAAGCAGAAGCAGAAGCTGATGATACTGGTAAGGAAGGAATAGCAAGAGTTGAAGAAGTTTGAGTAAGGTCCCTGGCTCTCTTAACTTGAACCACCCAATCTGTTCGACAGAGCACGTAAAGCATAAGAAAGGCACAAGAGGTCTGTGCTGCAAGCAAGCCCAGCCAGAGGCCGGCAAACCCCATTTTGGCAACAAACCCCATGATGATAGCAACTGGCATGCCCACCAAGTAAAAGGACCCCAAATTGATATTTGCTCCTTCAGTAGGCCTTGCACTTCCTCTCAAAACGCCACAACCAGTAGTTTGTGGGCAGTTCCCCAGCTCACATAGGCCGGCTATGGGTAATGCCACGGCAGTGAGCTCTAGGACTTCCGCATCGTTCGTAAAAAACCGGCCCCATTGGTGCCTCATTAAAGTCGTGAACAACATGGCTGCAAGGCCCAAAGCCACTGCGCAAAAGAGAGAAACAATCATGCAAATGCGGGCTTTGGCTGGCCGGTTGGCACCCAGCTCGTTCCCAACTCTCGTGGAAACTCCAAGGCTTAGAGCCGATGGGAAGACATAGACTAGAGAGGTTGTTTGGATTAGGATTCCCATTGAAGCAATGGTTGCTTTTGGATTGGCTAAAAGTCCACACAACATTATCATGAATTCATACCACCACCACTCGAGGCAAACTGAGATACAAGTTGGCACGGCAAGCGCAAGTAAAGACGACCACCCGCGGAGGCAGTCTATGCTGGGGGCAACCCATGAGCCCTTGTATACCCCGGAGAAGAATATAAAGGAAATCAGCAAGAGGAAGAGATTGAGGTTAGTCCATACCATGGCTATGGCCACTCCTGCAATACCCAACTTAAAGTGGACTACTAGAAGGAAATTCAGCGGGACGTGGAGTAGAACAGAGATGGCTGAGCAGTAAGTCAACGGTAATGTGATGCTTTGAGTCCTGAGATATATCCGAAGCGGGTGGAGTATTGAAAGGAAGAAGAGATCTGGAATAGAAAACATAATAAAAGTATGAGCCATGGATGAGATTTCTTCATCTTGTCCGCACCAGGAGAGGATTCTCTTCATGTTGAGCCACATGAAGGAGATGGGGATGGAGGTGGAGAGGAGGAGAAGCACTGTCCTTTGCAAAGTTAAGCCAAGAAGCTTCCATTGCTTTGCGCCATAAGCTTGTCCACAAATGGGTTCCATTCCCATGGCCAGCCCAGAGATGACAGAGTAGCCGGTGATGTTTGCGAAGCCGATGGAGAGTGACCCACCCGCAAGCTCAAGCTCACCTAGATAGCCCAGGAAAAGCATGGAGATCATTGCCCTTGAATATAAGAGTAGACCAGTGACAGCAGTTGGGCCAGAGATTTTGCCTATGGCTTTGATTTCTTCCAGGGCCTGAATGCAAACAAAGTGAGCACATGCAGTACATGAGAGTTTGTTGAACATAATATTACTGTCTTAAAACTCATTGCATATCTATCAGTAAACTTTAGTCGTGTTCATGCGAATGGTGGTTGTTTGATGTTATCTACTCTCTCTCTCTCTTTTTTTGCCCTCCTCTTTCCATCTTTTCTTTTTTCTTTTTTACCTCGGAAGGAGTTGGCCACCTATGGAGTTGCTGTTCTTCTTCATCATCAGTGTGAAGATCCATGGTTTTGTTGAGACTCATGAAATGGGCTTTCATAGGAGAAAGGAATGAGGATGGAGAAGAGGGCTTGGGGTTACACATATCTAACTTTGTGTGGGAAGAAAAGTAGGCGAGAGATGTTAAAACAAATGAGGGAGAGCTGGTTAATAAGAAGGGAAGAAGAAACAAAGAGACCCTGTTTGTGGTAGTGCGCTTTGTTAGTCTTTTGGGTTTCGAATGGGGAAGAGGGATTGAGAGTATGGGTGTATATATAGTGAAGAGGGTTGGGACCCACTGCTGGGTTCCCACTGCTGTGAAAAAGCGGCTATTGCTTGAATGTTGGGGGGCCAGACCACCCCTAATCCTTTTAGACCCCTCTTTTTTATCTCTGCGATTGTTTTCTTCATGTTCGATTCTCCTTCTTAAGGTCTTGGGTGAGCCCAGGGTCATCCCACTACAAAGTGATCTTATCTCATAAAAAGGATGGTGAAATCCCAGATAGATGATAGCTATAGATATTGGTATTTAACCGCCAAACTGGTTTTTATCCACACAAATTGGTTTAATGAATGGAGTGGGTGTTCTTTTTGGCATGTAGCTTATGGTGGTGGAGGGGGGTGGGGGTTGGGGTTGCTCTAGTTTAATTTAACCTTTTCGGCTTAGGTGTCGCGGAAGAGATGGTTTTTTAAGCCACATGGCGGTGGAGAGTGGTTTTTTTTCTACCTAGAGAGAAAAAAAATGGAAAAAGAAAAGACTAAAGGGTTATCTTGGAATGCCGAGTGGAAGGATCGTCTATCTAGTTGTGATATGACGGGGCATATTGGCATATTTTAAATGGGCCAAAGACTTTGTGGACAATGCAAATGTTGGCATGTTCTAAGGCAGCCGTGCATGTTCCATTCCCGCACAACCCATGTGATGAAACCCAGTCGGAGTCTGCAACGGATTTTGATACCCAAAAGCTTTGCTACTTGCTCAATTTGATTGTGGAAAACTGTGTTTTAGGTCCCCGTCCCCATCCCCATCTGTCTTTGCCTCTCTCTCCTTCACTTATTCGGAGCATCAAGGCCAAATTTCATGATACAACTTTCTTTCTGGTGGAGTTCCCCTCCTTTAATTGTGGAGTTGAATAAAAGGATGGCTCTAATTTGAAGTCCATTATGGGATTTATTAAGATCCTTTAACATTATGGTCTAATCACTTTTTGTCATTTTTACTCTGGTTTTCACCATCCTTTCATGGAGTGGGCCTTAATATGGGCTGTCTTAGGTCCTGATAATCACACAGGGCCCCAATATTTAGATCCTCCCTCAAGCACCCAATTAATGGAGTGGAGTTGGTGGCTTAAGAAACGACCAAGCTTTGACACTTTGAAATGGGGCATAAAATCTGTCCCATTTATGATTGGGCATCAAATCATCTGTGTGTTGGGCATAACAATATGAGCAGGGAAGTGGGTTTATTTATTTATTTGAGTGGATCCTTTGTAGTGGCCTAAGTGTCAAATCTCGTGATTTTTTTTTATTATTATTTTTGCCCTGAAAAAAAGAGAAAAAAAAAAAAAAGGAAGGATTTATCTTTGGTGGGTAATGTTGGGAGGGAGGAGGGGAGAGGTGTAGTATCAGGGATGGGACCACAAAGGCGGTAATGGGGATGACAGTAGATGGCTGCATGGAGAAGAGGCAGATGGTTGAAAGGAGACACAGAGACAACTACGTGCTCCAATTGCAACCGTTTAATTTGTATCCCTTTTCTCACAACAAGGCTTCAGGATGAGTGTGTGTGTGTCTCTATGACTAGGGGTGGGGGCCTTTGTCTCATTGCCTGTGTCTCTCAGGCAACAGAAGCAGCAGCCCTATCATGCTCTCTATGCATGACCCAACCCAAACCCTCCACTCCCCAGCTATTTTTATTTTCTTCCCATTTGTCACCGCCCTCCCCTCCCTGCTTCAACATTTTTAATAGTTTCCCTATATAACAAATTATTTTCCCCCACCCCCCGTGTCAGATTCCATGTGTCTCCAGGCTCCAGCTCAGTTGGTTTCTGTAGATGAGAGCTATGTGTCATGCAACACAACCAACCCCAAAGAATAATACACTCAAAAATCACATTCCCATCTCTTTCCATATTCTTCGTTTATATCTATCATGTAAACAAGAGGTTCCTTTTCTTTTCTTTTCTTTTCTTTTTTTTTTTTGAAATGATAATTTTGAAAAACTCCACTTCCCATTTCTCATCCTCGTAGCGAGGCGGTGAGGTTCACCCCAGGCCGAATGCGTCCGGTTAACAGCAAAGGAACCGGACGAATTAAAAAGATCAAAGATGGATGATATTTCATTTTTATCAGAAAATATAGGGTGTATTTGGCAACATTTTCAGAACAATTTTTAAGAATCTTAATTGATTTTAAGAACAAAATTTTTATAATATGAAAACCAATTTTCTCTACTTATTTATAATATAAAAATTTTCAACTATTACTCTAAAATCACAAGTGTTTTCTAAATTCCTTTTCAATCTGGTCCCGCAAATATGACATCCTTTGTTGAATAAAAAATGCAAGTTCCACGTGCAAGTGACTTCTTTTTTATTTTATTTTTAAATTTCGATGAAGATAATGCCTCTGCAATAGTGACTATCTACAAGGATCCAACACTTAACAAAAGAATAAAAAATGGGGAGAGAGGGGAAACCTATGCTCTATAGGTCTCCAGGAAATGGCACATATGACATATCCACAGATTCTCTGTGAGAGAAAAAGATTGATGTTTAAATTTTGGGAGAACAAATCATTGCCATGACTGTTTGGACAAGCTTGCAGCGAGGAAAGGGCATGACTCCTCTCTTTTGCATGTCATATCGCATCCTAGATTTAGATTTCTGTGGAATACACAGTACACACACATGCATACATGCATCCAAAGAGTATTGTGCATGCACATGCAGCATTTATGATGCAGCTTTCAATAAGACAAAATGACTCGTGACAACAATGTTAATATGCTAGTTTTCGCTGTGTAAAATTACATTGGCCGCTAGGGTTTGAAGCCTGTCCATGATTTTATAATTGTAGAAGCTCAAACAAAAATGGTACAGAAGAGACATTCAAATGTTTCTGAGGCCTCACTGGCAGGCATTGCATGGGGGCCGTTGAAGGCAAGACAGACTTTCATAGATACTGATAAGTGCAACGAACACAGGAATTTATTCCAAGGTTCAGATGCAAGCAAGAAAAGAGAAAAAAGAACAATGATCATGGAACCCTCCATAAAAATCAATCATACTTTTGAAAAAAACCAGCGCATAATCAGGGTTTCAATCAGCAGAAGTCACATATTAATTATTCGGCACCAAGCACAATTCACCATATTCATTCACCAATTCCACACAAACTGCATGAGATTCCATGACATATCATGATTGCACCCTCATATTGGAAATCAACTTCACACAAAAATGGTGTTTTCATGAGGAATATATCCTAATCACCATTGATTTATCTTGGTTGGTAAGAGTAATCCTGGAATCTGCAGGCCAGGCTGCTTTTCTATGGAGATTTAACAATAAAGCAACATTTCTAGAGATGCGGTTGTTTTTCATCAAAGAAATTCTCCACTGACTCAAGATAACTTGTTTCACACAATATTTTGGGTTTCCTTTGCATAATTGCCTTCCAGGGTAGCTTGCTTTTCCATCGTTGTTTAGTTATGGCCATCTGCATTCTAAGTGGAGGCCCCATGCCTTCAGCTCAGATTGATTCTCAATCTTCTACATGGAATCTATCATTCTTTCCTTTTTACAAAAAATATAAAATAAAATAAATTCTCTGAAAAAGTTTCACTGTTCATACTCACACTACTATTGAGGTTGTTGAGGTTACTGCTACTGCTACTGCTTCTTGCTACAAAAGAACCTGCCTATGTTTCCACATATGGGTTGTATATTTAGTAATTGAGCTGTTGCACAGCTAAAAGGTAATCCATTTAGCCAAACAAGATTTGATCTATAAGATAGCAACAATAATAGTAGTAGATTTGATATATATACATATTTTAGGCAACAATAATAGTAGATATGATAAATAAAATAACAACAATGGTGGTAGTAGCACAACAGTAAGAATAACAATAGCAATAGTAGTAATAATAATCACATCAAATCACATCACTATAATCATCATTAGACAAAGAAAACTCTGGAGGAATCAACTTTATTAACATCAATGGAAATAGCAATATCTATTTACAAATTCTTGGTACTTGTTAACATTTTACCACCCATATTGATAAATAGAAATGCAAAAATTGGTACAATATAATACCTCATGTGTGGACCCTGGATTTATCAGCACTAGATCGAGGAATAGCCAAGATGGCTACAAGTCCACTGGCGAATGCTGCAACTGCTGCCACAGCCAAGGATGGCGAGTTGCCACCACCAAAAAGTTGATCCCATGGTCCACTTCCTAGGGACACAATAACCTGTTCTCAAACACAAAGGATCGATCATCACACAAGTGAATAAAAGCATGAAAAGATTCACAAGATTTTTATCATGTATACATGTGGCATTATGGAGCTCATTCAATGTGTTTATTACGGAAAAAAAAATTGATAAATAAGCTCAACAACATGGAACACAACAGCATGACGAAAGGTTCAGAAATTTATTCAACAAACTAACAGATAATCCACTTTCCCATGATAAAAAACAACACTGAAATATCTCTTGGAAGGATACTGTCCTTCGATTTAGAAATTTTCCAAACATGATTTCATGTCCAGATTTAATGCATTCTTAACAGGGTGCCAAAGAAAACCATAAATTTAGAATGCACAATAATGCACTGGTTGAAGGGCCACAGACCATTTTTATGTTTTTCCTACCTCTCCATTTTTTCCCTAATGCATTCAAGAAAAATGCTTAGAAAAAATGCTGCTAGACAAATAATAAGTGATTTTATTTTTTTTGCAAGAGTGTGCTAACATGCACAAATTCAAAGTAAAAGGAAAATTAATGGTTTTGTGGATGTATTGAAGAAGAAATATTCCATTGAATGAAATTCCAATTGTTTGTTCTTTCACCCTTTTTTTTTTTGATAGGCCAAAACGAATATATAGTGCATAAGCAAAGGGTGAACCGAAGTACACATAATGTATACAGTAGGCACCAATAGCCATTGTTTGTCCTTTCACCATAACCTTTGCTCGATAAGGTGAATCTAGAAAGTGTCATAGGACCTTTGAGGGAATAAAAAATTCAGAGGGAGCTAAAAGAAATTGCTGCAAACACTTCTTTAGATGGGAGCTCATTTGTTGAACATGAGACACTATGATTTTATGAAAACTTGTATTGGGTATGATACAGATGTATACAACAGGCACCAATAGCCATTGTTTGTCCTTTCACCATAACCTTTGCTCGATAAGGTGAATCTAGAAAGTGTCATAGGACCTTTTGAGGTTATAAAAAATTCAGAGGGAGCTAAAAGAAATTGCTGCAAACACTTCTTTAGATGGGGGCTCATTTGTTGAACATGAGACAGACTACGATTTTATGAAAACTCATATTGGGTATTATTATTATTATTATTTTATGAAAACTTGTATTGGGTATGATGCAGGGTGGTTATTATTATTATTATTAGTAGTAGTAGTAATATTACTTGTGCATGATTACTTACATACATGGGCTCTGTCTCCTCTAGCATGTTATTCTAAAATATATAACTAATACACGAGGTCCATCTTCCTGTGCATCCTACACATGATCAAAGAACCCAACCTGCTAATTGATGTGCATGTGCCACATGACTTTTAAGGATGTATCCTTGAAGTCCTGGTTGAATGCTCCCTTTTAAGATGCAAGTTAAGGAAACTGAAGTTGATTTATTCATGTACACTACTAATACACTAAAGCACTTGGATTGCTATCAAGTTATTAACCATTAACTTTTAAAAAAATGTCATTATTTCTGAGACAAATAAGTTGGTACCTTTTTAGCGTCTTTTTTTCCCCCTCCTTTTTATGGATTAGGCGATTACAGAGGAAATATATTGAAGGTACTTAACAAGAAGAAGGCGGATGTAGGTTCTAAGGTTTATAATGCCTTATTAGCTAGTAATCCACACCCAAGAAAAAGGGAAAAAGAAAAACATCAATAAATTTTCTCCTCAATACAAAAGAGAATGTAAGACTGCCATACCTGGGGAATTACAATTGCCAAATTCAGAACACCCATTGATAACCCTGAAAGGTTCAAGCATCAACACAAGCAGTCATACAGCCATACCAGAAAGATTAACAAAAGATTAATTTATGGCTAATGTAATTTAAAAGTACCCACCTTGACCTAGTCCCAGGGACTCGATTCGTGTGGATATCAAGGCATATGGAACACTATATGTGATCTGCAATATATTTTAGATAATGTTAATCAGTGAGCAAGAGAAAACCACTGAAGGAATCAATGGATCAGGACATCTGCACTACCAACTCTATTGGACTTTTGTACAGTAAGGTCAAGCCACAATGTATTTTGGATTGACACTATTAGATGATGGGTGGAAATGGTTATCACCATTATTCAGCCCAGAAACCCTTTTTTTTCCCTTAGAAATTCATATTTTTCTTGACTTCCCAAAAGGAAGAGTACTAAATATTTAGGGAATGATACAATCAGTGGTTTCAGATAAGAGGATCACCTTGGATATCAAGTCAATGGTGGTCTTGTGAGCCTAGGCCAGTTAAATTTGTTAATGTAAACACCATGGGAAACCATAGTGTTATCAAACCTGAATTTTTTATTTATATTTTTTGATAGACAAATAGATAACTGAGATAATGTTAGGAGGAGCCAATCTGATAAAAAAAAAAAAAAAAGGAGCAGCCTAACAAATGAATAAGAGATATTTTCATTCCTTTCTGAAGGAGAATGGATAAACTTACTGCCAATGGAATACCAAGGATTGAAAAAACAATCAGTGCAGCAATCACAACACCACTTGGGGGTAGATCATGGCCTAGAAAATCCATATGTTTCACCACAGCAGAAAGTATGAGCATTAATAGAAAGCAAAGAGACATGAGAATATTTGATAGCCCCCAAACAAAACCAGCCCCCCACTTCCTGCAGAGCTTCTCCATGAGCACTGAAGTTATTCCAAGAACAACTGAATTCAACATCAGACCGAATGCACCCATTCTAACTCCAGTATTATAATTCTGCCCTTCATTTGGTTTGCCACCATAAATTTCTCGACCCATCCAATCGGTATCAAAAAGAAGAAAAGGAAACCATCCAATCCAAGTCAAAGCAGTTACAAACAGGATTATCCAAATAGACCCTGAGAGATATCTAAGAGTCCCAAATAGTTCCCAAAGAAAAGCTTCTTGAGCATGGGTTGACTCTGCCATTTCTTCTGAAATGTGAGTGGATCGACTGCTGGAACTTAGAGGCAATTCCTGGGCTGCTGTTATGCTTATATATGTGGTGACAGCAATAAAAATAATGTCTAGTAAAAAGGCAGACTTGAGATTGGCACAATCAGCATTACATGAAGAGGTGCTCGTGAACCAGAAAATCCTGAACCAACCACTGTAGGATCCGGTAGCAAAGCCAAGGACATTGCCGACAGCAATGAATAGTGAGAAATACGCGTTGGCCACTCTTGTCCTTCGATGATCCTTTTCTAACATGAAAGAAAAGCACCGGAAGACAATTGTCAATATATTGCTGATTTTTGTAAGTTTGTTGCTCCCATAAAGAGCATGTGCACAATAAAGTGTCAGCATTTGGCCTAACTGGTGTTTGATAAAAGAGAGAAATAAAATAGATGCATAAATTTCAACTAATCAAGCCAAGAGAACAGAGAAGAACAAAATTAAAGCTTTGCCCACGCCGTCATCTTTGCTACAGATCTATGACCTTACACAGTGCTATATCTCCTGATGTTCTGCTTTATGGAAATAATGACTATGCACAGTGCTGGGTCCTGTGATTTATTTGTCTGTTTAGATTTATAAATTAATACATGAATCGATAAACTGGCGCTTGTTCCTAAATAAATCACCCATTAACTGAGCTCAGTGACAAGCATTTAGCAACTATATGCTGGGAAAACTAAATAATAAGGTATGTACAGAGAGTAATCTCTGCAAACAAATCAGTCCAAAAATAATACGCTGATGATGGATTTCTGGATCTATTTCACCCAATAAATAAATAAAATTTACCTGGCTATACAAATTGCAATAATTTACAACACCAAAATAGTCTTGGAAATAAAAAAATATAAACATCAGTTAACTTCAACAAATGCAATCAATAACAAAAGCCTGATTTGACAAACGAGAATACATATTTTTTTCTTTTCTTTCTTTCCCTTTATTTCTGTGGAAAGAGATCAAGCAAACTTCAAGAATAAGAACTTCTTCACCAAAGGAAACTACAAAAAAGGGAAAGACCAGAATACAAAAATGCAAAACCTGTTTAAAAGCTCTATACACATGGAGGGTAAAATGCCTACTGAACTCCTACCTGCTCACCTAAAAATCGGCCCCTTCATCAGTAGATCATGGAGCCCTGTTAAAGGTGACGTTCATCCAAGAAACAAGCCTCTCAAACCTATCTGACAGTACAAATTAACCTACAAGAGCCTGAGGTAGTAATTAAAGCCTACTTGACTATTGAGAGGAGCCCCTTTCCACCAATGTCTTCATTTCCCCCAGAGCCTCTCACTTCATAGCCTTAAAGAAGAACAATAGCCTCTCACTTCATAGAGAAGGCTTAATATCATGCAAATTCATTAATTTTGAATATAAAATATTCAACCTTTTTTATCATAGTCATCCTGATCTCCAGAGATGAATTAGAAAAACATAGTACAACAACAGAGATACTTTTTTTTTTTTGATAAGTAAAGCAAATTGTATTAAAACAGAGGTGAGAAGCTACAAAGCATACAGGGGGTATACAAAGCAACTAGCACCTCTCAAAACAAAAAGAAAACCAACAGAGTCTCACCACCCCTTAATTGGACGGCTAACCACTCCAAGAACCCTATAAGGGATAGACGTGTCTCTCCAATATACAATCTAACCCAGCTCCATAAATTACAGACAAAAGAATTCTTAAGCTTTTGAATATCTAACACTCCCCCCCGAAAAGCTAGTCTATTTCTCTCCTTCCAAACCGTCCAAAAAATACACAACGGTATGGATTTCCATATCTTTTTCCTTTTCTTCCCCACAAAAGGGCCCCTCTAGATAGTTAAGACATCCTTTACAGTTTCTGGAAAGACCCACTGCACACCTGATAACCCAAGGACAATATTCCACAGAACTCTGACCACTATACAGTGAATAAGTGTATGATTTACAGTTTCTTCTTCACACCCACACAGATAACAACAATTAGGAAGCTGTCATCCTCTTTTCTGGAGCCTATCAAGAGTGAGCACCCTCCCTCACGTAGCCTCCCAAGCAAAGAATGCAACCTTGGTTGGAATTGTAGCCACCCAAATACAACATGACGGAACTACAATATCATTGGGATTGGCCAACAATCTGTACACTTCTTTGACCCTAAACTTTCCGTTTCTTCCTCCCTTCCAACAGACTGAATCTTCCTCCATAGAGGGCTTGTAACCCCTCAGAACACAGAGCAAATCCCCTATCATATCCAACTCCCAATCATTAAAATCCCTCAGAAATCTTAGATTCCAACCCCCCTTAACCGAAATTCTGATCCCACATCTCCTCCACAGTAGCATTCCTATGGGAAGCCATAGCAAATAGATGAGGGAAATTTTGGGACAGCGCTGTACCAGTGCACCAAACATCAGTCCAAAAACTGATTTTGCTTCCCTTCCCAGCTATGAACACCATGTTATCCCAACACCAATCAGTTTCCTTCAAAATTTCCTTCCACACCCCTACTCCGAACGCCCCATAAGCCCTCTTAGTTCTCCGTATTTCGCCATTATCACTTGTTTCCAAAGATTATCTTTATCACAAGCAAACCTCAAAATCCATTTACCAAGCAAAGCTTTGTTCAAGAGCGCTAGCTTCCTTAAAATAGTGTTGGAAGTGTCTACCATGTGTCATGGGAGCTTCTTCCATGATGGAGAGAAGGATCTTGAGTAGGAAAGATGCAGGGTGCTCTTAAAGGAAGGGACCTCAATTAGAGGATGCTCTTAAAAATCATATTGATATGGAAAACATTTATAATAATAATTTGCAACTTGATGCACAATCATGTATATCACTAGCTTTTTGGAAGCAACAATGACTTTAGAGGTGGCAGATAATTTGGTAACATTTGAAAAAGAAATTATAATAAAACTTGATTTCAACTATTTATAAATACCACAATATAGAGAAAAGCATCTACATATCCAAAAGACTAGACAATAACACAATAATCTCAAAACTATTGTAATAGTATTAATGATCGCATATCATTTAGAAAAACCATACTTCTACACTTTTGTATTCAAGAAACCATTGCTTGTGTAAGCTCAAATACCACTAATTTTTCTTTTTGGTTCAATTTGATTGGATACAACCCCACAATTGCAACGGCCATGGTATCTTCGTTAGACACAAAGATAAGAATTTTCCCAATATCCACATCCCCATAACTTTGCTAAGGATGATAAGGATAAAAAAAACCCAAACCAATAGTTAAGTAATGTAATTAGCTATAGGAAATAAGTTCCATCTCTGACTTTTAATCACTCATTTGTCTACCCCAAAACAACCACCATATCACAACATAACTACCTCCTTCCCTATCATAAATTTTCACAATACAGAATTAAAATCAACAGTACATCAAAATCCCACAAATCAACCCTACTACTATCACTAGTGCTGCCATATGAGTCGTTTTTTATTTTGGATAAGAAGCAAAATAAATATATTAAGATCCCCATTTGAATGCACACTGAAGTACATAGGCAGGGTAGGCCATATACAAAGCTACCATTATAAGTCATAATCACATCAAAACCTTAAATGGCATAGTCACATCAAATTAGAGCCCCGTCTAATCTAATTGAGAATCCAATAAAATCTCTTTAGGTCAACATCTAAAACAATACCAGTTTGACATTCCTCGATCAATAGTTTAGAACCCACTGAAGCATTCTCAAAGGTTTTTTTTTTGCTATCCAAAGATATTAATCAATGATCAAAGCTAAGTGATTGACATATGACATTAATATTTCAGTATGATCAATCAACTAAATGAAACCATCAGTTAATGAATATTGATCATCTTTAATTCTAACCTGACAAAATCCCCATTCTCTTTCATTTCAGCAGAGCAAATATATAATTGGTAGTTTAACAGACTCAACCAGAGAGAAGCCTTATCCTTAGAAGGCAGTGCCTAAAGGTGAGAAGAATTCTCAACAAGCAGAGAGGACCCAAAGAGAGGAAGAATAACACTAATTCCTTCCAAATAGAACAATTATGTCAAGATTATAGGGAAGTTAAACTAACCTAAGCTTGAGTTTGCTGACAGTATCACATACAAAAATGTCCAAAACCCCATCATCACCAAAATTCTGTTTCAATAGCAAAAAAAGACTTGTTTCAGTAATTTATCAAAAAAAAAAAAAATAGCTCTTTTGAAAAAAAAAAAACTAGTACACCCTTATTTGAAATAAAACTCCAATGATATCAGCTTTTGCGGCGTAGGTCTAATGGGGCAACTAGCAGCGCAAAGATCTGTGACTGTAATAGTGTTAAGCTCTTAGCAAGGGAATTTCAAAAGCCTTAATAGTGGTCTCTGCATATTGACAAGAAAAAATAAATAAATAAAATACAGGGGGCCAATTTAATATACCCAATTTCATGGGGACATTATTGTCCACTGAACTAAAAAAGAGATGGCACCATGGTGTCCGAGTACCTGGTGATAGATTGATAATTATCCTTCAAATATAAATAAAATAAAATAAACTACCATCACCCATGGCTCTTTCCTTAAAAGATGCTAAAAATAAAAGGTCGAATTTTGATTTGGAATGGATAAAGAATAAATGGATGCGCCCAAGGTTACGCAGGGTTTCGTTTTGCACATCAGATCTTAATTAGGTTTTCATGGTTAGTAAGCAGAAATAATGAAGTCATAAATGCAGCCGATGAAAAACAGGAATGCATTACCGGTCAGATCTGCTAGCAGAGCTCTACAAGGTCCTTGAGTCACGTTATTAGCCACATCCAATAACCAAAACCCTACCACAAAGGTAGCCACCGCCCTCGGCCTCCGGTCGGCACCGTCACCAAGCAAACCCCCGATGTCAGCCGAGAATCCGATTATCAGAACGGCGACGACAATCGACGTAGCTCCGGCGACGATGAAAGGCCTCCGGCGGCCAAAGCGGCTGTTACAGCGATCACTGAGGTGTCCGACGAGGGGCTGGACCAGCAGACCCGAGAGGGGACCGCAAAGCCATATGATACTGGACCAGGCGTGAGGAATTCCGAGCTCTTGCACGTAGGGCGTGAGAAGGGAGAGCTGCAGAGCCCAACCAAACTGTATTCCACAGGCCACCGATGCCACTCTCAGCAACCGCCGCAGTGGAACCCTGGGTCGGACTGGTTCCCCAATCAGAGCTCGAGGCCTGCCTCGCTGCCGATGGCCCCCAGGGACCGCCATCTATTGTATAGGGTGAGTTGCGGCCTTGCGGGGGAAGGGAAGGGGAAAAGGAGAAGGCGGTGAGAGGAGAGAGCAAGCAAGGTGGCGGTTTCAGAGAGGCATAGTGTCAGGTTGGGTTGTGAAAGTGGGGGGTCCAGATAGCTAGCGCTTTCCCCTCGCCACTTTACGAATTTACGAAGAGTCCAACAACCGTATATCCAACAGAGACCTGGGAACCCCTTGTTTTATGGGAAATGATAAAACTTATCAAAAGTGGGAAATTGGGCTCTTGACCAAACTTGAAATTTCCATCTGCCAGTCAGGGCAATCTTAGGTGAGCCCTGTCCTGGAGTGGTACGCTTCAACTGCCAACACCCGATGGTCTAATCAAATCCTACATTCTCCGTTTCATTTCTCCTGTTTCAGCTCATCCATCCTTCTTAAATATGGGTGAATTAATAATCTAAAAAAAAGGGTTTGATGGAGAGTACGTATTGAAAAAATAATCTAGAAGAACAATTTTGTGCATGTTGTCAGTTGTCACCCACCCTCCTTCCTTTCCTATTGTTTTCCCTTCGAAGTCGATCCTAGCCCTTTCCATTTCTCTTAGTGCTGTTTGGTAAAAACCGTTTCTAAATTTTCATTTTCATTTTTGAAAATAATTCTCTCTTTTTTTCTTTCTATTTTTGAAAATTTACTTAATTAAAAAAATTTATTTTTTAAAATTACAATTCATTTATTCATTATTCTTTTTATCATCTTTATTAAATAGATAATTAAATACTAATATTTTAAATAATATGGATTTCAAATATATATATATATATATATATAGATAATATTTTAATTTGTTTTTTATTTATAATATTTATAATTTTCATATTATGGATCTCATTTTTTATATTTTATTTTTAAATTCTTTTATAGAATATTAAACCTAAATTTTTAGAAAATAAAAATAAAAAAACAGTATCCACATGTGTTTTTGTTTTCTTCAAAATAAAAACAAAAAAATAATAATATTAACTTTGTTTTCTTTAAAATTAAAATAGAAAATTAATATAAAAAATATTAACGTAACTTTAATTTCATTAAACAAAAAATTGGTAATAATCATCCTTTAAGATGATTTAATTTTAAAAGCAATATCTTAAGGTAGGTAAAATTAAAATTAAAAAGTGTTTGCATTAAATTTTTCAATATAAATTCACAGTTGTCAAAATATAAAAAAAATTAATGTTTTTTATTACATATGTAAAAAAAGTATATTTTTGTTTAATTAAAAATTTAAATCATTAAAATTATTTTTATTTTTAATAAATAATTTTTTAAAAAGTACATTATGTGCATTTGTTACTTTAGGTAAAAACAATATAATTATACATATTTGATGTAAAAGCTTGTTAATTACAATGATATGTTTGATGTAGAAGTTAAAGTGATGATCAGTGATGTGATAACGGCATATCTTAAGTCCAATCAAGTGTGTTTGTTAGCGGAGACAATCACACTAAATTCGTAAGTCTAATCAAGTGTGTTTGTTAGCGGAGACAGTCCCACTAAATTCGTAAATTGGTTGGAGATTAGTTTTAAATTTTAGAAATATACCTAAGTTACTATTCTAATGCGAGATTATTTGTTTTAAAATATATTTTTCATGAAGCCCATTTTTTTTTTTAGATTTTCTTAATTCATCCTTATTTTCCAAGCACCTTTATGCTATCCCCCAAAGTTTTCAAATGCATCTTTCTTTAGGGGCGGGTGTAAAAGCTTTTAGTGCACATACTTCTCCTACAAGTATACCCACTACGACTTTAATGTCGCTTTAGTCTCAATATGTGGCAGAGGGGTACCTAATGTTGCATTATTGAAATCATGGCAACGTTCCGTTTATCAGGCCGCCGCCGCTCCAGTTCACTTTCCTAAACGGCAAATACTATTTTCTTCTTCCGGTGGACGACTCCACACTGCTCCACATCGACTGTGTGTGTGGCCACAGTGGAGCCTCCAACCGACAAATGGTCCAGCAAGGGCCACATGGACATAAAACCTATATATAGAATCCGGGCACGCACTGCACTTTTGATATGGGGATGACGCCAACTTCTGTTTCACATAGGACACAGAAATAAGGAAATGCCTACATTTGTAACAAGGGAAATGATGTTGATGGCTTAGCGTAGGCAAGCAGCTTTCCACATTATAGTGTCATGTTAAAAGTACTGGTCAGCTCACACCATAAGAAATACTAGAATAAGAATAGCACCATCCCCATTCCTCCACGCCTTGTATTGACGATGAGGGTGATCTCATGGGTGATACCACACCCACCATGTCCCAAATATTGCCGTCCAACGTGAGCTGCCAGGGAGGTGCAGTGGATCACTCTTCATTGGATCTTCATCAGCCTGTACATAGACTTTTGAACCTGGTTTGGTTTCATGAGGTGGGATGTAAACGTGTAGCTCCAAGACAGGGAAAGAGGTTCCTAGCTGTTTATTATGAATTGATCTTGTGCATGTTTCCAAGACTCATGGGAGTGCGATAGGTTTTAGATTTTCTTCAAATGAACGCCACGGAAGATTGGCAGGAATTTGAGGGACCAATTGCTTGCCCACCCATTCTTCATGTTTTCAGTTGCAGTCAGTCTAGTAGGGTATTTAAGTATAAAATTAGAATTACTAAATTCATTCCCGGTGGGAATATAAATGAAAATAAAATATTAATTTTTATTCTTCGTTCTCGTGTATCAAATACGTCCTAAAAATAATTTTAATATATTAGATTTTAAAATAATTTTTAACAAATAAATTCATACTTTTTTATTTTCGTAGGAAAATTGTAGAAGTTACTAATAGTCTTTGTTTTTAAAAATTAAAAATAGGAAATGTATTCAAATGATAATTAATTAATTTTTGGATAATTATAATTAAAATTATTATGAGGCATGAGGGCAGAAAACTTCTCTTTAGTACAAAATTACAAATACAATTAGGGCATGAGGGCTTATTTTTTATTGAAGATGTGAAAATGTAATATGAAGATCTGAATATTCCAAGATTTTTGAATTAAATATTTTAATGGGATATTTAAGCAATGCTTAAAACTTATCACTTTTTCATACTTATCTTATTTTCTTTTCATATCTTTCTTTTTTTCTTTTTTTCTTTTTTTGTAATTTTGTATGAAATTAGTATCTTAATATTATTTGTGTGAATAACGTTTAAGATATAATTCATTTTTCCTATGTTAATTTTTT